>JAXGGA010022179.1:0-15411 GCA_038373865.1 Uloborus plumipes | reverse complement strand
TACAATTCCGTATCACCTCTAGTTCGTATTCGGGGCACTATGACGGCCCAACGATATGTAGATAATGTACTGCGGCCGGTGGCATTCCCCTACCTTCAGGGTCTGCCAAATGCAATTTTTCAACAGGATAACGCCCGGCCTCACAGTGCTCGAATCACCCAACATGCTCTACGAGGTGTACAGATGCTTTCCTGGCCACCATACTCTCCTGACTTGTCACCAATCGAACATGTGTGGGACGTGATTGGACGCCGTTTGCAGAACCTGTCACTGCCTCGTTCAGAGGACGAACTGTGGCAAATGGTTGAAAGGGAATGGAGTGCCATCCCTCAGGACACCATCCGCAGGCTTATTGACTCCATGCCTTGACGTGTTTCTTCGTGCATCGCTGTCCGTGGTGGTCCTACTTCTTACTGAGCCGACGCCGTCCTCGCTCTAAATTTTGCTTATTTATTTTGAAATAAATATCACTTATTGTTCCATGCTGTCTCTGTCTTCTTACCAAATTTCATCAATTTCTGACCACTCCTTCTTGGTGTTGCATTTTCAATGTCGAGCAGTGTATACGTGTGAGCACGGTGCTATCTCGAAATGAAATGCGGTGGAAAATGACCCGTTCGGAGAAACGATATCGTTTGAGTGGAAAAACAGTGCTATAAACGACACGACATGGTACTTATCGTCGCAGTATTACCATCCGACTTTCGTTGTTGTCGTGTCGTCAAGTGAAAAAGCGCCCTAAGAGTTTAAATTTCGCAATGAGACACAAAAAGTCCTTCTGTCGTTGACAATGCTGATAATAAAAGCTCGCTCATTAATCAAAAAAAGCAACTTTTTGCTTTTTATTTCACGTTTCTGAAAAAGTATTTAAAAGTTCTGAAAAAAAGTTGTAAAGTACTTAGTGAAAATAGTTCAATTTAGAGGTCTAGAATTAAGCTACAAATTTTATTTTCCAAAAATAAAAAGCATTTTTCAAATTGCTCTTCAAGTTATCCAAAACTATTAATCAAAATTATTGGCGAAATATCCCAAAATCCAGTGGTGCCCCTAGAAGGGGAAGGGGGGGGGGGTGTTCCGTGACATAAACTGCATTGAAATTTTTAGAGAGTTTGTTTAGAGAGTTTCTTTTTTTTTCTCTGTTTTCTTGGGGTAATTGGTTCTTATTCTAGCGGGTTACTTTGTGGCATTTGAGGGGGTGCATCATCGTAATGGCACTTCTGCAAAAATCCTATGAGGACTTTTAAAGCAAATTATTAATGAAATTTTTTTCTTCAAAGTAAATTCAGCCAGCAGGATTATTTGATAGATTTATTTATTTATTTATTTATTTTAATGGGGCAGGGTTGAGATGTTTTTTCCCCTTTCATATTTGACGCAATTGTTAAAATGCTTGAGATTATATCCGAAGCAGTAACTAATACAAAAAGAAAAAAAAGAATCATCTTCGAACAAAATTGACTTCAATCGATAACAAGATGAAAACCAGATACAGAGGCGTCTTTTCTGATTTTCCCTCTGATTTTTCAAAATGAAGGATCGAAAACTGTGTTTATAAACTTTGCTTTATCTCCACCGAGTCGATTAATCTGTTAGCTTTTTGAGTAACACATGCTTCAGTGTGTTCGTGCTCAGTGAATGAGCCATCATTGAAAACTTTGGTTGTAACAACGCGCGAATTCAGTTGCCCGGGTAAATTGGCACGGGTAAAGAACATGGCGAATGTACTGTAAGTATCAAAGCCATTTTAGTCATATTTTTCTTACTATTATTTTCCTGCAAAAGAAAAAAGAAAAATTGTTATTTTACTGTTTTTCAACCAACTGTCTTATCATATCTTCATATAACTAGCTTATCATTCTTGAAAAATAGCTTGTCCAATAATTCTGATATCTTGTTGTTGGGGAATATGAGACAAAGTAAAATAGTTAGGATAATTTGCCGTTTTCTAAAAACAACAAATTAGAAATTTGTTTGAAAAAACAGTACATAGAGAAAGATTAATGTATCTTACAATAAAACTTTGATATTATTTTTTATTTTTTGCAGTAAGTTTGTACCGTAAAAAAAAGTGGAAAATTTTCGCTTTTATTATAAATGGAGCAAAGTGAAAATTAAAATATTTTTCTGATAAAATATTTTCGATTTGATTGTTAAAAATATTTGTGATCAAATAAATAAGTAACAGAAGAATGCATGAATAAATGGCACATAATAGAACAATGAAGAAATAAATCTTAATATGTAAAAATTACGTGTCCCTGTGTTTGTGGTAAATGGACTCCTCAGCTACTGAACCGATTTTAACCAAATTTTGCACGCAGTTTCAGTTTGGTCCAACTTCAATGATAGGATAGTTTTTATCTCAATTTAGGACCGCAATATATTTATTTTATTGCAAATTATCTATTTAGCTACCAGCTTTTCTGTTTTCTTGGCTAAGCGTTTTTACTAAGCCTTTTTTGACACCTCCATGGCTGAGCGACATAAAGCACACGTTCTAGCAGCTTCCGGAGCGCAGTAAACAGGTTGTAAGTTAGCGGTGCGTTGAGTGTTATTTGACTTTTTTGTGAAGTAAATTAAAAAAAACGCGTTACTTCCCTTGAAATTTATATGTGATGAGCTGTCAGAAACGATTGTCACTTAAGAGTTTTTACGCTTCTGAGGCTGAGAGGTGGAAAGCGCTTGGTGGGATAGCTCCTGGACTGCATTTAAGTGGATGTTCTTCTTACTCAAGGGCGGATACAACGGAGGGGCGATGGGGGCGATCGCCCCTCCCTTGAGGGACTCTTGTCCAGCAATTTTTAGATGCTGAAGTTCAAAACAGGAAATTTTAGTTGATCTTTGATGATATTTAGGGAAAGGGTGGGGATTCAGGGCTATGATCTGGAATTTTTTCGAAATGGAAGACCAAAATATTTGTAATCAATATATGATAACAAGGATGCATGGCGAAAAAAATGGGCAAGTAAGATGTAAAAAAATCAATCGCCCTTCCCTTGGAACATTTCTGGATCCGCCCTTGTTTTTACTACTATTATATATACAAAAGTTTGTTTGGATGGATTTATGGATGGAGCAGTCAGTTGATAAGCAGTCCAAAAAAAGTATGTTTTTAACAAAGCCTTTTTGAGCCTCTGTCGCCGGGCGACATAAAGCACATGTTCTGACAGCTTCTGGAGCGCAGTAAAATAGGTTGTAAATATAGAAACAATAATGGATGATTAATGTAGGTACTTTTTTTTGTATTTTCTAATAAAAAAAACTTAATAAATTCAAAAATTTGCTCATTTATTGCCTTTGAGGCGGAACAGAGTTCGCCGGGTCAGCTAGTAAATTAATAAAGGTAAAAAAATAAATGAGGGAATAAAACAGCAAATGAATAAAAGTGAATGAATAAATAATTAAATATATAAGTTATTAAATGAAGGAATGTAAGTGAACTAGTAAAATATGAATACACAAATGATTTCATAAATGATTGAATAAGTGAACGACATGAACTATTTCACTTTGCTCCCCCCCCCTCTTCACTAGACTTATAGTACAAAATATTTTAAATAATAAAAAGCTTAGTATTAAATTAATAAATAATTCATCGAATATTAATGGGGTCTCAATTTATGTAGAAGGTGTTTTTTTTAGAGGTATAGAACTTTAAGTTGGCAAAACTTTTTTAACTAGTGGCCATTCTGTCAGCTGTAAAGTGATTTATACCCCTGTGCTGGACCTTATTAATTTTCCTTTGCTATACTGAGAATAGTAACGGCATCAATTCTATTTTCCATAAGAAAAGATCTTTATGAAACGGAGGAAAAGCGCCAGGCACGCAGTCCTCATCATCCCCTACGGGCCTAGAGCCCTAAGAAGAAGAAGAAGAAGAAGAAAGTGATTTATGTTCAGTTTGGTTTGGCATTTCAACATGAAGCCACACGATCACCTAGCAAGGCGTGAATTAGGTGAATGGGCCCAAAACAAGATTGCCGTTGATCCCGAGTTTCATAAGCGAATTTTGTTTAGCGATGAAGCTAACTTTTGGTTGAATGGATACGTCAATAAACAAAACTGCCGTGTTTGGAGTGATGATAATCCTTAAGTGTATGTTGGGACACTGTTACATCCAGAAAAACTGACTGTTTGGTGTGCTTTATGGACTGGTGGAGTAATTGGTCCGTACTTCTTTAAAAACGATGCCGGCCAGAACGTTACAGTCAATGGTGACCGCTATAGAGCCATGATTACTGACTTTTTCGTTCATCAGTTGAACAATTACGATGTGCAGGAGCTGTGGTTTCAACAAGATGGTGCAACATGTCACACAGCTCGTGTCACAATTGATTTATTGAAGGATACGTTTGCTAACCGCACAGTTTCACGTTTTGGGCCTGTGAATTGGCCTTCAAGATCGTGCGATTTAATGCCGCTTGACTATTTTCTGTGGGGATATGTGAAGTCGCTAGTCAACGCCGATAAGCCCACAACGATTGACCACTTGGAGGACAACATTCGCCGCGTTATTGCGGATATACGACCACAAATGTTGGGGAAAATAGTCGAAAATTGGACCTCCAGATTAGACTACGTCCGAGCAAGCTTTGGCGGTCATATACCAGAAATCATGTTTAAATTATAATGCCAGAAGATTATCTTTCGAATAAAATAAATTTCATGTTAATTTTAAAAAATCTTCTTTGTTTTATTCTATTTCAAAGTTCTATACCTCTAAAAAAAAACACCCTTTATTACTTCTCGAACCTGTTTTCTGTTACCACGCGAGAACTTCCAAATATCTTTGTCACATTCCATGATTTACCCCTCACTTTGAAGATTCATGCCAGCTATTGACGAAAAATATAAACACTGACCTTTGTTTGGGGGGAGAGGGGTCAAAAAAAAAATTCCTGCTTCTTTATTACACATAACTTCAATGAATGGCATCCGCGAACTAAGATGCATTGGCGCAGTTGGATAGAGCGTCGCGCTAGACACGCGAAGATAGCAGGTTCGATCCTGCTGTCGGTTTTGTCACTTTTTTTACTTTTTTCACCGGTTGCTTTTGATTAAAATTTCCAACAAAAAATGTATTTTAATGTTTTACCTCAACGCATTGTAGAATTTTAAACTGCAATTGTACTGTTGAATTAAAACTGGGGGACGAAAATGTTTGCTTTTTTTTAGTGTAGTAATTTCGTGTGAATAATATTTCTTAAAGGTGTTTTTTTGTTGTTTTTCCTTGAATACTTCATAAAACTACGAAAGTAAGGCTTCGTTTCATTTTCTTTTAAACCGACTAAAAATAGCATTTACTCTGTGCCTGTTTTTCGAAAAATTACCGTTCGAACAAATCGAATTTTTAAATTACTGGGCAGGTTTGTGGAAAATATTATTTCCGAAATTTTCTTTTTTGAACCACAGATATGTAATGTACAGATATAATTTGTATTTTTAGTCTGTATTGTTTTTATCACTCTTCAATGCCATTATTGTTTCTGCACGTTTTACTTTACACAAACAGTTGACACTTAAAAAAAAACGAATGATAAGGGACTTTAAATATGTTTTGCTCTCTCTCTCTCTCTCTCTCTCTCTCAGTGTACTGGAGCGGCGACGGGGAGTGTTCGGACAGTTCGACCCTCGAACGAATCGCTCACCAGAACTCCGAGAGCATCATCAGTTTCCAGTCGAACTTATCGTACAGCACAGCATCGGCCAGCTTCCACTCCCAGCTCTCCGAGCAATCCGAGTCTAAGGTACGTATGCGAATGGATTGTTGTTGTTGTTGTTGCTGTTGATGTGGTTTATCCTTTTTAAAAATCTGACATAAGTCAGAGCAACTCCAGTAGGTTGTTGACTGTTAAAAAATCTATGACAAGTAGGGGATTAGATGTTAAATCCACCTTTGAAAGCCCTATGTATTCCAGAATATGCTCTGGAGTGGCTAGATGTTGACAGCATTTTTACAGGGTGAGATAGATTTTTTTTGGGGGGGGGGGCACACCTCAGAGGCCCACTTGTGTGGGTACGAGGAGTGGCGACCTCGAGGTGGCCGAGCGGAAGAGCAAAGACATATCTCTAAGGGTGTTCCAGACCAATCCATCGGTCCAACATAAGCTGCACATTTCCTTCTCCCCATGGTTTTTTGCGAATGGAATATGCATCAGAAACCACGTGGTTAGTGTAATAATGAAAAAAGTTCAAATAGGTGGCAATCTAAAGAGTATATGGGGACATATTTTTGTCACAAAAATTATTTGCTCTCGTCAGCTAGTTATCGATGTCTTCAAGTTTTACGAAGTTTTACAAAACGCCCGAACTTGGCTAGAAACGGATCACGCTATTACACCGACTGCATGTGTGCAGGATATCTATCTAAAAATCATGTGAAAGGTGTCTGCGATTACGTTCTGAAACTCGCTTAATTTGACAATTTTTCTTTAAAATTTCGGCAAGTTTTAACACCTTATATGTCGATAACGGAGTCACTAGGCTACTTTATGTGTCCCGAAACATGTTTAAAAACGCTTTTACGATTGCTACCTATTTGTTTTCATGTCTACACTGTAGTATGGTTTCTGGTTAATTGTGCTAAAAGTTATTGTAGTCTGACTCTGGCGAAAAGTTGCTTGATCTCGGAAGCCCTCATTTATGTTTGGATTTCACGAGGAGAAATTTTTAGATTGACACAACATCTATAGGTGTCTTCGGCAACGGAAATTCGCAATTTGAAAAAAAAAAAAAAAATAAATAAATAGAGCAGCAGCTTTCACCGCCTTTTTTTTAAAAATGGAATTGTTTATGTTTCAGTCGGTCGAAAGTCAACTTATCAAAGCCACACTATAGTTTGTTTATATTCAAATAAATAAGCACAACCGGTGATAAATAACAACGAAACAGAAAGTTGTATAGATTTATTAAAAATTAATTATTTTGCTCCGTTCATTTATTAACCCTCAGGCGGTTCGGCAGTTCCAGAATTACATGTTAAATGAACGTGATAGACGTCCAGAACCGTCAGGGGGTTAAACTAAAATTGTTCCAAAGTTTTTATGCCGCTATAAAGTGTTTTCTAATCAGTACAGTATTTGATACAGCATGTAATGTGTGTACGATGCTTGTCCGTTCAATTGCTGTTACTTAAAAATAACCTTGAAACGGGGAACATCTTTAGCATTTTTGAATAAAAGTATTTATTTTACACTATGTACAGGCAGCTTCTTGGCTAGCAAACAAAAACATGTAAATGCATTCGCAGTTGAATTAATTTGAACTGCTTTATACTGAATTGCAAATTAAAATAGACTATATTTTAACACAATTTTAAAGTTCTTGCTCTGAGAATAACAGTTCTTGAATAAAAATAGAAGTTTACTTAACTTTTGCAGGCTTCTTTGAATAATTCCCTTCAATAGGGGACGAATTGCATAGAATTCCCGGTAATACGGGTTGAATAGAATGATGCTTTAACTCCATGTAAGGAGGGACTCATAGCTTGATACGTATGGTCCGCTTTGCTCGGGACATCGCTCGAAGTCAGGATTTGAATCATCTAAAGTTTTTTCGATCTATCTTTTGGTGGTGGTGGTGGTGGTATTAATTTTTAACAGGTGCCGAGCCGGAGCCACTTTACCTGAAATCCTGAGAGTATAACGGAAAGTCCAATTTGTGACATAGCTTGGGAACAGAAAAAGAAACAAAACGAGAGGTCTACCATTAGACCGGGGCTATTGTTTGAGATGCTTGGTAGTTAGGATTTTTTTTTTAATTAGGAGAAGCAAGGAGCATAGAAGCAGCCAAAATTAGAGCGAGAGCTGCGGGTTAGGCAGCGGATTGTTTTTGGTACTGAGCGTGTCAAAATCGATGAAGCAACATTCCGCGGGGTATTTATACTTGGTGTCAGGGGGATTGATGTACCGAGCCTGGTCTTGAATTAGGGGGTTGGGGTGGGTTTCAAGGGTACTGTAAAACTTTCTAGCTTGTTTTATGACAAAATGGGAAACAGAAGGGATACCCACTGCTTTGTGGATATCTTTCCCCTTAACGAACCAGGGGGACCTCATAAACTGACGGAGGACCTTGTTTTGTACAGTCTGGACCTTCGTGAGGTTACTTTTGCTTGCAAAGCCCCAAATGTGGACAGCATACAACAGGACCGGGCGAATGACCGTCTTGTAGAGAAGTATTTTGGACTTGAGGGGGAGGGCAGAATGCTTGTTTATCAAGGCACGAATGGCATGTATTTTGGTATTGGTCTTTTTTTTGAAGTCAGAGCTGTGGCCAGAGAACCTAAGTCCATGGTCCAGCGTAACCCCCAGGTACTTAACACTTTGTGAGTACATAATACTGTCATTTTTTATGGTGATATTCTTTGGGTGCTTCGCTTCCCCTCTGCAGAAGTGAATGGCTTGAGTTTTCTTTGTGTTGATGTGCAAGCCCCAGTTGTCATACCAGATACCAAGGTCATTCACATGGTCCTGTGCATATTTTTTCGCAAAGTTCCTGCTGGGATGCCTAGCAAGTACGGAGAGGTCGTCGGCGAAAAGGGACAGAATAGTTTTCCGCCCAATAGGGACGTCGTACATGTAGATGGCAAAAAGGGTGGGCCCCAACACGCTGCCTTGTGGCACTCCACTTTTGATAGCACAAGGGGGGGAAAGGGTGTTCTTGATTTTGACTTGGAAAGAGCGATTTTCGAGATAATTATGAATAAAAAGGATAAGATGCTTTGGGAATTTAAGTTTTATGAGCTTGAAAACCAGACCCTGGTGCCAAATCTTGTCGAAAGCTTTGCTGACGTCCAGGAAAATACCTATTGTGTGCTGCTCAGTGTTAAACCCTTCGATGACGTAATTGATGTTTCTAAGAAGCTGGTGAATGGTGCTGTGCTTGGGCTGGAAGCCGAACTGCTCGGGGGGTATGACTTTGTTGGCACTGATAAAGTCTTGAATTTGAGCTTTGATGATTTTTTCAAGAATTTTACTGAGCACGCTGAGAAGACTTATGGGCCTATAGTTGTTTGGGTTGGAGGGGGAGGACTTCTTTTTATGAATGTTGATGATGATGGCTTTCTTCCAGCTAGTAGGGAAAGTGCAATGCTTTATACAACTATTAATTATTTTAGTGATATTAGTCACGACATTGAGCGGGGTATTTTTGAGCATTTTGCTTGTGACGTTGTCCGCACCAGGGGCCTTGTTATTGGGGAGTTTTTTTAATAATGTCGTTGACGTCTTTTGGAGAGCAGAGGATGGGGGAGATGGGGTCATTATTATTGATCAGATACGACTCCACACTTAAATTAACATCTGATATAAACTGTGAAGGTGAGGAGGAGAGGTCGTTCTGAAAGTTGTTTCCATA
Source organism: Uloborus plumipes (assembly GCA_038373865.1). Lineage (NCBI taxonomy): Eukaryota > Metazoa > Arthropoda > Arachnida > Araneae > Uloboridae > Uloborus > Uloborus plumipes. The sequence continues at coordinate 6,057 of JAXGGA010022179.1, read as the reverse complement.
CACGTCAGCAAACTCTTTAGCTTTCTCAAGGTCAGTGCAGAGGTAGGTGTTGCCTTTCTTAAGGGGGGGGGATGGCAGTAAAGGGCTTGGAGAAATTCTTAGCCAACATGTATAAAGTTTTGTTATTGGCAGGGAGGGTCTGTATAAAGTCGTTCCATTTGTTGCTTTTGAATTCATACATGAGGTTTTTAACGGTCTTAGTGAGGGCATTTAGTTCACTCTTGTAGGGGGGTAGGCAGTTTGATTCCACATTTTTTTTAGTTTATTTTTATACCTGATGAGTCTCCGGATATGGGGGGAAGCCTATACGTGTGGTTGTATGCAGTGTATTCCTTTGTAGAATTTTCATAGGCAGTGGCGAAGGCATTATTGAGTGAGGAGATGGCTTCTTCTATGTCGGTCATGTTTTCGATTTTAGGGTTCCCAGGGACGGTGCTGTGCAGCTCAACATAGAATTTGTTCCAATTGGTGCTTTTGGCTGTGATGACGTGCTTTGGGGTGCGGCCGTTAAGGGCAAAAGTGAGGAGGATGGGGTTGTGATCAGACGTTAGCTTATGATCGGAGATAATAAGGTAAGGCTGACTGAGGCTAGTGATGGCAATATCGATGGTGGTGGGGGCATGAGGGCCGAAATGGGTGGGAGTACTAGGAGCCAAAATACTGAGGTCATTTTTTGCTGCGTATTCAACAAGAACATCTCCTTTCTTATTAGGGACTCCGGCGTTCCACAATTTGTGCTTCGCATTCATATCGCCAAAGAGAAGGACTTCATTTTTGCCAAAACACAACTTGTCGAGGTCGGCATTGTTGATGTCCTTGGCAGGGGGCATGTAAACTGAAGTAATGTTGATGGGGCAATCATTCAGAATAACAGTTACTGTGGTATTTTCAAAACTAGAGGTGGAGATTTTAATCTCAAAGTGGGGGAGGCTCTGTCTGACAAAAATGAGGGTGCCGCCACCCACCCCGTCCTCACGGTCGGTCCGGTAGCAGCAATAATTGGGAACTTTGACATTTCGATTTCCATTGAGCCAAGTTTCCTGAATAAGGGCAAGGTCCGGCTCATACTCAATCATGAAATGTTGGAGCTCGTTCATCTTGGGAGAAAGACTATTTGCATTCCAGGAAACAAGGCGGAGGGCGTCACGCACGACCATTTTGGAGAAGTTGGAGGAATAAGAGCTGCAAGCCCTGAATTTGCTGGATTAAATTGGTGAACATATTGGCTACCGATTCTATCATGTGGGAACTTGCACTAGGGCTTTCGGCATCATTTTTATTATCGTTTAGAAGTTGCTGTATTTTGTCATTAAATTCCTGAGGAGGGATGGCACTACGGAGGTTGTCGTCGGCTTCCAAAGCTTCTCTTCTAATCTCCCAGATGTTTCTGGAGTCCTTTGATTTTAATTTGGGTCTAATTGGGCAGAGGAGGGAGTTGGATGTGTGGCAGCCGCCACAGAGGGCACAAGAGGGCTCCGTTTCTTTGGACTTAGTGCATTCGTAGGAGTAGTGGCCTAGACCACATTTGAGACATTTGGGGGGACGAGTGCAGCACCGACTTGAGTGTCCATACAATTGACATCTCCAGCATTGGATGGGTTTACCTTCTTTTTTTTGAGGGGTTCAATATTGACCCTGAGGTAACCAATTCTATTGACTTCATAGATTGTTTTGTTTTCCTCAGTTTTGGGCATATGTAAGATAAAGAGAGGCATTGGGGCTTGCTCTTTGCCCCTTTTCATTTGTGAGATCTTGTGGATAACAAAGTCTTTGGCTTGGAGGTCCGACATAATTTCTTCGACGGGGAAATCATTTGACAATCCACGTATAACAACATTAAGATCTCGATCCTCATTTAAGGGGTGGGTGTGGGATTCAAGTTTGTGTTCGTCTATATATTTACGAATATTTCTGTACGCATCAGCAGAGGGGGGGTAGACAGTGAGGGTTTTTTCTTTAGTAGCGGAAACACCCATTCTAGCAGTGATTTCTTCTTTACAATACTCATTGAGATCATTTACAAGTTGTAGGTCATTGGGAGGGTTGTAAATGCTGATAGGAGGAATATGCTTTTGGTTAGGGTGTTTGTAGTTATTTCTCCTGATATTTATTCTTGCTTTATTCTGGTTATTTATGTTTCTTTGAGGGGTGGGAGCGGTATTAAGTTCTTCATCAGGGTTTATCATATCAAAGTTCAGCATATCGAAGTTGTTACTAATGGGGGTGACAGAGCTGGAAGTTTCACCGACACTTTTAGCGACTTTCTTAGGCTGAATAAAGTTTGCCCCCGCAGATTCATCTTCTTCACTAAGGACCCTTTTTGATGAGCCGGCTAGGTCATGTGCCGAGGGCACAGTTTCCTGGTTTCCCAGATTTTCCGTAGTAATGTTCATTGCAAGGGCTTCCTTCAAGTTATCAACAATGTTAAATTTCTTGTCTTTTACATTAAGGAGTTGGTTATTTATGTTTCTAAGTTTTCTAACTTCATCGGAGCTTAGAGTTCCTCTATCTGATCTAGCCACTAATTCCTCAAGAATATTTTCAATATCAATTAATTCGTCAATAGTTCTAGCCTTCCTAATAAGATTATCAAACTTGATATTGGACCAACCACTACTCTTTAGGAAATCAGTAAAGGGGCTCACTTTTAGAATGTAGTCATCTTTCCGGAGCCGGGACTTGGTGGATTTGGTTTGGCGGTTGTCAACCTTGTCATCATCGTCATCCATGGTCTGGTCATTTTCAGGGCACTCATTGGCACTAACAAACAGTGAAGACATCGAGGCCGGCGGCGGAGGGCTTGGCCCTAACGCTAGCAGCTTCTCCCGTAGTAGGGTTAAATTAGCACGAGGCGAGAGCAGGATCGCAGTCTGTTACAGGTAACGAGGAGCGACCAAGTCTGAATCTATCTTTTGCGCAACTCGCGCCTTTTAATACTAAAGTTCTTGGCAGTCAGCCACATGCAATTTGCATCCCGACTAATTTGCATATGGGGACGGAGATTTTTCTCGTGGCTGCGGCGACTGTTTTGCATGTGGACTGGAACACGCAGGAGATTGTCCAATGTGCAAAATATGACATAGATACAAAACATCTTAACACCGCTCATTCCACAGGAAGAGGATACAAGAAATATTTATTTCGTACTTTTTTCCTGGCTTCAAACATCAAATTCAAAAAACTGGCTTGTTTGGACAAGGTATTGAATATTTCCTGCATTCTCTTTTTCATTTTATTTTTAGGAGGAACTGATTAGCTCCTTACTGAATAAAGTTCGATCTCACAACAAAATGGAAGCAAGCAAAATTCTCCTTACGATGTCTAGTTCTGTAGAAAACTGCATTGCCATGCGACAGTGCGGTAAGTTTGAGAATTTGTTGAAACTATGTCTAATAAGGGAGAAAGTATCGTAAAGTAGAAAAAAAAATGTAATGAAAAAAATTGTAAGCTGAAAATAAAAAATACTATAAAAATATAGCCTATTCCTAGTTTTGTAAAATGAATAAGTGCTATGCTGCAATGCCTCTATAGTCAGTTATTTTATAGACAGCAAACGCATATTACGACTTATGTTTTATGTTAATTACAAGCTCAGGTTGTTACAGTGTATATCACATTCCATTCAGACAAATGTTGATCTTCCTTTGACAAACTTAATGCAACTGAACAAAATACCATCAAAAAGGTAACTCAAAAAAATAAAAATAAAAAAAGACAACAGTAGCTGAATATCTTATGACTCAATTTGAGTGTGAAGGACTTTTTTCAGAAATTTAAGAGGAGATTAATGTTTTCAATTAGTAGTTCCTCGTAAATGCACGTTGCTTTTATAAGATTTTATAAAAAATAATCTAATTTTTCCGAGCAATTTTGTGCTAAAATCTCCAGAATAAATATGTTATAATTTAGTACATTAATTTTATAAAATAAAATATTTGGCACTTCAGTCTATGAATAGTTGCAAAAATTGTGATGGTTATCTTGCTTTCGTCAACAAAAAGTAATAATCAGCCGTTTTGTGTAAATTGATCTATAAAAAGTTTCGGTCTTGTTGCAAAAGCAATTTAATCTTGTTTCCTTGTATATGTATATATTTTGAAACTTTGAATTGAATAGTCATTCATACTTGTAGTCAACGCCGGTCACCTTGTTAGAGGTCAGAGCAGTCTGCGACGGATGGTGTGGTCCCGGGTTCGAATCCCGGTCTGGGCATGGATGTGATTTCTCTCTTCTGTCCTTGTCCTTTCTTTGTGTGAATGTGTTGTTGCGCTGTGAAAAGTTGCCTACCCTATAAACGGGTACTATAGCATCCGTGTACTGTGGAAGTCGGACTTCATACCAAATTATAGTGCAGTTGGAAAAGTATAGCAGCGCACCCCAAATTGCCAGCTTGGATGGCGCACGACAACAACAACTTGTAGTCAATAAAAATGAATCACAAGTGTGAGAAAGGTTCACATTATTTGCTGCAAAGCATAAAAAGCAAAAAACAAAGACAAAATAAACATAGTTGAACATCTAAAGAAAAAAAATAATATACTTCAGTTTACACGGTAATTTTATTTTAAGGTCTCCATTGTAGCTCTAATACAATAAGAACTACCATAATTTTCTTAGCTCAAGTTTGGATTATAGCCAATTCTTGGTACTATTACTACTCCATTATCAATCATGAAAATGAGAAACGCCCTGTGACTTTTTATGTAGCGTGAAGACAAAATCAGCCGATGATATAATTGTTGCTGTTTGATTGAAAAATATATGAAGTCTAAAAGAAATATGTGGGAAATAATTTGTTGATGTTTACGACTCACAATTCATAACAGATAAATCAGTTGTTTGCTGTTGTTTCATTTCACTGAAATGGGACAATTGCCATTGTATCATTGAGTTTAAAAAAAAATTACATCAGTGAAAAAATCAGTGTTTCCAAAATTCTGAATTAAATAATATACTTGGAAACAACTAGGTAAAAACGTAACACGGGAAGTATACAGGAAGAAAAGTTTTTACGTTATTATTAACAAAAAATGATAAAATATGTGAATACAGAAGAAAAAAAAGCAGTTTAGAATTTGATTACTTAATCAAAGTATAATGTTTTGCATTTTTCTTAAGTAATAAGCAATAGGGTTTGATGATAACAAATAGTTTCCCGCAATAATGTTTCCGACGTAATGGTCTTGCTGTTCCATCTTCGTTGGATGAGATGGAACACAGCACAACCACAGTAATTGCATGTACGGTTTATCTTAATTTTAAAGTGCATAAATCAGTTTGGCTTAAATTTTAATTTTGATTTCTTAATTGTAAATGAAAAAGTACGCTACAATAATACAAAAAAAAAAACTTGCTTTGCCAGCACTTGACAAAAGCAACCTATGCTGCTCTTGTTCACAACCGGTTTTGAGGGGGATTTTCATGTACAAGCACTAACAATCCTAAGGTGCACTATGTTAAACTTAGATGTTTTATTTTTATTTCTTCTACAATTTGCCACTGTTCTGTTCGTGTGCAGGCTGCCTGCCCCTCCTGATCGATCTGCTCCACAGTCCGGACGAGAACTCCAACACGTACCACATGGTCCATGCGAAGCGGGTCAACTTCGAGATTCGGGAGCGAGCCAGCCAGGTGCTGCACAACATCGTGTTCGCCCAGCCGGACGACAAGAAGGGCCGCCGGGAGGCAAGGGTCCTGCGCCTCCTGGAGCAGATCCGGGACTACTGCGACCAACTCAGGAGCCTGGACGGAGGAGACGTGGACGACAACAGGAATGGTGAGATTTCTACGTTTTCCTTCATAGGGACGGATTCAAGGTAGGGGCGATGGAGGACGGTCGTCTCACCAACTGGTAAATCTACAATTTGAAGTTCAAAAAAAGCATTTCAGACTATCTTTCATGCTAGCATGCTTCTCCTCAGGATGCGTTTCGCAATTGGACATTTTTTGTAACGTTAGGGAAGGATTCTTCCTAGCAATTGTTCAAAATGAAAGTTTTAAAAATATAATTTTTAAAGATCTTCATTGATGCTTGGGGATCTTCTCTGGAAATTTTCA
>JAXGGA010022178.1:0-15413 GCA_038373865.1 Uloborus plumipes | reverse complement strand
TGCACCTGTTAAATATTCCACCAACAAGTGCAATAGCTCACTAACATTTCAATCGTGTTTATTATGAAGTTCAAACTTAGTTTGGGGATGATTTGAAACCCCAGGAATGGGATTGGACAATGCCCAAAACGAATTCCTGGAACCTATCACGAGAAATTTAGCTCCTGCTCCAAAAAAATTGCTCCACACAAAATTCTGTAATTGCAAGAGTGGTTATGGTTCGCGATGTGGATGCAGAAAATTTGAGTTACAGTGCTCTTTAGTTGTGGCCAGTGCAATGGGCAAGCTTGTCTCAATGCTTTACCATATCACAGCGATGTCAATGAAGACAGAACATTTGACTCCGAAATCATGGAAGACCTCTAGAAAAATGTCGTTGAAGACGATAAACAAAAAGATAATTAAAATGATAAGTTCTTGCAATTTTTATTATTATTTTTTTAAATTTCCACAATCATTAATGCTTAGAATGATATTTTATAATAAAAATACTGATCAAGAACTGCTCGTTATTTTAAAACTTATTTATGGAGTTATTAATCTAAATTACATTAGAATTGAAATATAATTTAAGTATTTTACTACAATTCTATAACTGCACGAACAGTTAAGTGTTATTAAATAAATTGATACATAATAACAGGCTCGTCAGTTAGGGGGCAGGGGGGTCGGTTGCCCCCCCCCCCCATTGGCTTTGAGAAATAAATTTATTTACAAAGAAGTAGGCGTAGTTTTTGATATTGTCCGACGAAATTGCATTGTAGTTTGGATGCTTTGCCTACCCCCCTGATGAAACTTGAAATGACGGGCCTGCATAGTAAAAAATAGATACCTAAGTAAAATAATTATGAAATATAATGCAATAGTTAATATGAAATAAAAATTATTAGTAATTATGTATTTATCAACAATTAATAAACTTTATAGATCGTATTTTCTGACCGGTTGACCTTGAATGATGCTCAAACCACACGCTCTCTGCCCTGTATCTCGAAAACTATTCGACGTGTAAAAAAATATTCAATCGTGTTTTCAATACAAAAGTTGTAGGGAATTTAATCTTCTACAATATTTATAATATATATAAATAATAAAAAACCCATAGAAAACAAATATATTTGCGAAATTGTGCAAAAAAATGGAATTTTGTGACCTTGGATTTTAATAGACGCACACATCCTACCGTATGTAAGCTTTGAGACACAGTTTAGGTTGTCAAAATGCAAGTTTATACGAGTTTATAGCTTGTTATCTCACATTCCGAGATTCTTGCCTAATTTCGCCTAATTTGACTGGAGTAGCCTGGCGAGGGACGACATCATTTTCCCTTTAAAGAGATGATCCTGGATTTGATATTTTCTGACGGTACTTTTGTAATTATTTATAAAAACCTATTTAAACTGATGATGAGTTGTATGACTGACACATTTTGGAAACTTAAATCTGATACCCTCCCCCCCCCCCCCCCGCTTTGAAAACAACATAATTTGGACCAAAAGCTTTATTTTTTTATTGATTTTCCGAAAACAACGTTTCAATAACTTCATTTTCGAAATTCTGGATTACCCTGTTAGATGACGAAAAATTCACTTGCTAGCGTGCCACTAGATGGCAGCATGCACGGCGACCACTGGTTCAGGCAGGATTTGAAGGAAACTAACAAATTTACCACCAGCATACCCCTGAAGCAAGCTACTTAAGTTTTAACTCAGATAAAATTTCCCAAAACTGGTGGTCAGAATGACTCGTCACGCTTTTTTACTAGGCTTACACTTACCACAAAATTTTTATATTGAAAAGTAATTCGCTGTTTGGATGGGTATAAATTGAAAAATTCTGCAAAAAACGTAGAGAATTTGTGTGTTCAAGACATGCATTTGAGATTTTTCTGCGTTAAATGTACTTGATTCAGAATTGTATGATTACGAAAGGAAAATACACAAAGCGCCGAAACTCGACTTCTACCTTAATTACGTTGACGATATGCCCCCCCCCCCCCAAAAAAAAAAATCTTGGTACGCCACTGTGTTCTAATGTTTAGTAGAGCTTGTAATAGCGCTATTAAACGACTTGTTTCACTAAAAAAATATCATCACTATTTTATCTTGTACTGACGTATTTAGTTTTCAATCTCACTTGAAAAATGAAATGTGATCTTTCCTCTCTTACCAAACAGCACAGCATTTTCTTTACAATTGTCAACACATGAAGCAAACTGAAACGTATAAATTGAGTGCCAAACTGCATATTTAACATATCGCCTAGCTCAAAAATTATGAATTTTAGAATTACCTCGAATGCGCTTATATGAGCATGATGATTTATACTGCACAGACATCCGACATCCGCTTTTGTCGGATGTCTGTGCATCCATAAGCTCAACATTTTTTGCATTGAAAAAGGCGTTCCTTGTAACGCCGAAACACGTGTCTGCAATATCCCTGCTTTTTTTTTTTTTTTTGCCTCTTTTACGTTGTAATTTTCTCTACATCAAGAGACAAAGGTATTTGTAAACTTTAGAATACGGTAGTTCAAAATATTTAAAGCATTTTTTTAGGAAATAATGCTGAGCTTGTGTTTATTAATAATGTTCAAGATAAAGTAAGTCAACAGGTTCAAACTGTTTTGCTTTAAAACTGTTGTATAAGACTTCAAAAACGAACTGTTCTAAAATAGAGACCCACTTACCCTAACCGTTACCCTATTGTTGATTAAAGTGTTCTCTATATTTTGCACCAGCTCTCTTTCTTACGCCATTTCTCACGAGCTTTTTCACGATATAAATCGCACTCACTTTACTCTACTCTGAAATAATCTTTAAATTAGTTTTGAAGATTAAAAATACATCAGCATGTAATATAAGTAATATAGTTTATACAATATAGTTCAGCCTTTAGTATTAAGAATAGTAAAAAATATATTACTTTTATATTCGCAAAGAACATGAATTTTATCTCCTATTCAACTGAAACACCTAAGATACTCATACATCACCATGCAACATAGTTTTTCCTTTAGTATTAATAATAGTATTAAATATATTACTTTTATATTTGTAGAGAACAGAAGTTTAAATTTTATCTTTTGTTCAAAGTTACATACATACAAACCCACAAGTGAAACTAATAAAAGCGTATTAAAAATAGTGAAAGCCAACACAGCCGAGTGAGAACAGACAGCAATCGTAATTGCAAAAATAAAATAAAATAAAATGAATTTAAAAAATAAAACAAAAAAAGATGGAAACGTATTAAGAAACTTTACTTTGACTGAGATATTCATCAAGCAATGACTTGTATTCAAAGTACGGTACGCGCAGACTGTATAACCAAGGCTTCACTAGATAGCGTTTTATAGAGGCTGCTTCATTTGATCAAAATCCTTGGGAGAAAAACGGTGGTCCTTGTTCAGCTACATCTATCGAATTTTATGGTAACTAACATTTCTGCAAATCAGATAATAAAAGACAAAATTAAAAGTTAATTTGTTGGCGACCATTTTACAATTTGGCATTTAATTCTATTTTAGTGTATTTAAACGTTATTTAATAGCTTGTTTTATTTGTTGGTTTATTCTGAATTTTAACGGCTTATTTTAATTAGTTAGCGAATTATTTTTCATTTTAATTGATTCTAATTATTAATTAACTATGAAACGACACTGGCACCGTAGAGCGATAAATGGCGAATCTGTTCGCTAAGCGAGCCAATACCACCAACGGGTTGCCATAGAACTTTTTAAAATTCAGTCCACATTTCGCCATGATACAGTTGGTCGTCGCAATATTGCAGTTTTGTTTATTTTTTTCGTACTTCTATTGCTCTTTAGTACCAAGCGATTATATATGCTCATTTCGTTGTTACTAAAAAAATAATATGTTTTGTTGTCTATCGTCTTTCCGTTGGACACCATCGCTTCATAACAGTAAATTTCATTCTGGGGCATCAAAATGAAATGTCTCGACAAATAGATTCGCCATTTATTTCTCTGATGCGTCAATGCTATCAAAATGAACATCTGAGCTTTTGCGTAGCAATTAAGATCGTGTGAGCAACAATAATGAAACAAAACAGTAAACAGAACAATATTATTTCATTGCTACATTTTTATTTATCGGCTGCGAATTTAAGCGTATATTTTATTAATGCAGAGATGTCAAAATTGAACGCCATTGCTATATGTTACTAATTCGAAGAAAGTAAACAGATGAATGAATGTTGTATGACTGAATCATGAGTTGTGCCCAAACTTTACCTGAAAAGAGAATATATTTCTCCTCAAAAGCAGTACTAATAAGGCCAACTATATCAATATTTTTTAACCCTTAAAGATAGGATAAGCATCACTTTTTGCAGCAGAAAAAAATATGCTAATAAATGTAAACAAACATTTGGGCGGTCCTTGTTCAGCGCTCTCTAGCGGGCAAATCTTTACCATTGATGTTTTGAGCAATGATACAGCCTGTATAAAACGCTATTTAGTGAAGCCTTGGTATAACTGTGCAACGCTTGTAAGTACGCTGAACAAGAAAAAGTGCTGTTTTTTTTTAATTTGGTTATTTAAAATGTCTCTTTCTCTACGAATCGTGCTTTCTCCTATTGTAAACCTACTCTCAAAAATTAATGAAAGGTCTATCTTCTCATGCATGTAATTTTGCTGCCTTGTGTAAACGGAGAGGGGGAGGGGTTTAACCCCTTACCCTACTTGACTGCACTACCAATCAAACGTGGCGCAGCCACGGAATGTGGCGTAGCCGCGGAAAATGTGGAAAAGACCATTTTTCTTACATTGCCCGAAGATTTGATTATCCGAAAGTGTTCGGCCAGAATTGATTCGGATAATTGAAGTTCTACTGTAAATCCATTTTATCGCAAAGTTCCACGAACCTACAAAGTAATTAATTTCAATGCATTGTGCTTGCAATATTTTTGTCTTTATTATGTGAATATACGTGTTTAATTTTTATTTTTAGATAAATCTAAGCCAATGTTTAATTAACATAGGAGCTCACGGAAGCTGAGCTACCGCACTTATTTTCCATTTTATGCAAAGTTATTTTTATGGACAATTTAATCAGATTCTAAAAGAAAACACGTTGCAAACAAAAGAGGATATCCACATACGCGCACAATTTGCGCATTTCTTTAAGTATCGGTTCGGTTTCATCCTGCAGACTGAAAACTTCTGTCCCGTCGGCTTTGCCTGTTTACTAGCGCCATCTCTTATCTTTTAAGTGTACTAAAACAAACTTAATGCCCATATACAGGGTGTCCACTCCAATCGTGGACCAATAGCTAATTTCTAAGCCGTTAGAGATAAGCATATAGTTTATTTAGGAAAAAATCTCCAAATTACGAAAGGAATTTTGGGTCTATTCAATGTTTTTCAAAAAATCAAATTTTGAAAGAGTTACGAAATTTAAATTTTTATACAGGCCCCCAGTCCTATCAATCATATTTAGTAAAACATTCTTGACACTGTAACGTTTAAAACTAAAAAAAAATCACTCCTCTACCACAAAAATTGACCGAGTTATGACGTTTTGAAAAATCAAGATTTTGAAGGATTTCGCATACGGTCCCTTAAGCAATCTCTGGATGACGTCATGAAATAATGCAAAATCTTGATTTTTCAAAACATCATAACTCCGTCAATTTTTGTGGTAGAAGAGTGATTTTTTTTAGTTTTAAACGTTACAGTGTCAAGAATGTTTTACTAAATATGATTGATAGGACTGGGGGGCTGTATAAAAATTTAAATTTCGTAACTCTTTCAAAATTTGATTTTTTGAAAAACATTGAATAGACCCAAAATTCCTTTCGTAATTTGGAGATTTTTTCCTAAATAAACTATATGCTTATCTCTAACGGTTTAGAAATTAGCTATTGGTCCACGATTGGAGTGGACACCCTGTATAATATCCGTTATTAGTAAATAAATAAATACTTTTTTTGAAAAAAAGTTTTGCTATTATCTTCAACGGTTGAATGCACAAAAATTGCAGAATGCTGCAAACACGTGTTTCGGATGCACAAGGAGCGCCTTTTTTTCAGTGTTCACGTTTTGGGCATTGCTTTTGGAGGGATAAACGCCAAAACTGAATCCGCGCCCATTTTCGTGCTGTTTACTTTAGTTCCAAATTTCATCAAGGTTGTTGCATAACTTCTTGAGATATAGCAGCTCTTTTAGCATCAAAATCGAATCAGCAATTGTACCTTCTGAAGCAGGGATGTCCAACTTGTAGCACGTGAGCACAGTGTAAACTTATGATTATTTTTTAATGAGGAGAAATAGCACTGCTCTAAGTACCTCTATAAAACATGATGATATTAGAAAGAACCCTTCAAAATCTTACTTGTATTCAATTTATATTTTATTGTGTAAATGTAAAGACGTCAAGTTATGGTCAACTAGAAATATAGAAGTGTGTTGCGTAAATGACATTTATAAGGAGTTTGACGCACAAATTCTGTGAACTACGATTTTGCTAGTGCTTATTAGTCGGGTATGTTAGCTGAGAATTATAGCAAAATATTTCAAATCTGGCTACCGCTCTGCACTTTTGGATTCGGATATTACATGGGTGGACGAGTCCAAAAAGCTCGGGACACAATTTTTTCTGGCCCTCTAGCGGCGACTATGGCGTAATCAAAATGGCCGCTAAAGTTTTGGATGTGGTTCTACTTTTCCCTGTATAACTTGGCTTTGTATTTCGATAGAAACCTGTATGATTAGTGATTCTTATTCAAGAGAAAACGAAGTTTCCAACGGCATACTTGACAATACTAGTTACATTCAAAATACCAGAAATATTTGCAACGTTATTAGATTTTCTGATTATTTTCTTTCATTTTTTGAAGTATTTTACTAAATAACTTGGAATACGTAATATGAGGTTAAAAACTTCGTACAATTTCTTGTTAATCAAAACATTTCCTTTCGAATGGTATATATGACTTCTACTTTATCATAAACAGTTGCTGAAAATCTGCAAAAACAGAGCAGCATAGCAGAGCTAGGCGTTATGGCAAAAAGGAATTGAGCGGCTTTATAATTAATTATGTAACAAAAGTATTTATGACAATTTTTGACGTCCACGTAAATGGCCGTATGGATCTTTTTAGGGAGAAATGTAAAAAAGATTTTAAACAATTGGTACAAGAAAAAAAAAAAAAATAAACGAAAGTCCACCACGAGAGCACTCTGACATTTTTGAGATATACCTAGGTCTTTGAAGTAATACTTACAAAATCTTAAGAAAGTTGAAAATAGACAGATGAATGCACTTTTTAGACGAATTTTCCACAGATTAAATTCTTCCAGCCACTTCTTTCTTGGAATCGATGAAAAAATATGCTTTTTAGCCTCGTCAATATCTTGTTAATGAAAGCGAATTTCACATAAGTTCTTCTTTAAATTAAAAACTAACCAAAAGTTACACAGTCAGATTCGTAAAATAAGGTGGATGTCTTATCACTTTAATTGGTTTTGTTCAAGAAACTAAACTGGTTAATCTGCCTGAATGAGAAGGTGCATTGTCATGCTGAAGCTTGAGTCCTCTTACACTAGCTTCTTTCTTTTAATGTTTCCTGGAAGACATTTCGTGGAAAAACAGTTTGCTTTTGCTGTCTTTGATCCTTCCAACTTGATGGCTTTGAGAAATCCGTCTTTCCGAAGAAAATGGCAAACATTACATTTTTCATTGCTCGTAGTCTTATCAGCATTCTTGACTTTGGATCATCTTGAAAAAAACCATACGTTGCTTTTTTGAAGTGTTGCAACGTCAAAAACTGGTTAGTATGTTTTGTCACCCGTTAGAATTTTAGAAATGATGCTGCGACAGTTATCATTTAGTTAACTAGGATTTTTATTACTTATTCTGACACCGCTTCTTTCTGGTACTCAGATGATGGAAAGCATAAAGGCAAACTAATTTATTTCAATATGAAAATCTTCATTGGTAATTTTGTGTATGGCAGCGGATTCAATGTTAAGTTTTGTAGTTACAGCGATTATCAGTCATTAACAGTTTTCATATGGAAAACATATCATCCAATATTACTGCCGACGGCGGCCTTCTTTTGCGTTCTTCATTTTGAAGAAAATTGCTACCTAAAAAAAAATCTTAAAACGATCTGACTATAGTAGCAAGCAATGGACATTTATAATAAAATTCTAATTCCAGACGTTTAACACATGCACGTTTTGATTTAACCCGCTTTACAATTTTAGAAAATAATCGCACGGTAATAATCTACGTGAACATTATTTTCTCTATTGTCTAGAATTTATTGTATGATAAAGAACTTGAAGTGAGTAAAAATAATCTGTCGAATTAAAATCATTTGTATTTTCAACTTAATTTTTTTTCACTTCTCGTCAACATTTAATGTCCAAATTTATATGCAATAAGATCTTAATGACGTGTGAAAATAAACTTGTTACTGAGGGTCACTTTTGGAGCACAGCAATTCACATACACAAAGAACGTGCATTTTGACTCATTTGGGAGATACGCATCGCTTGCGGCAATAAGTACAAGAGGTAAGTCTGTAGAGTGTTTTGAGATTGCTGGAAGTGATGTCCAAACAGGTTGGTATGATCCTCTTGAATCTATCATCCATCCCCAGTTGGTTGGCAAAGGTATTCTGTATTTGGAAACAAGGCTGTTACTCCAAATTCTTGCTTGCAAAGCGGACCGTTTTCTGTTACGGATCGTATTATTCATCATCAATATACAAATACAAATACAAATACAAAAGATGACGACCAGCTACAGGCTCTAGGCCCAACTAGGCTGGTCCTAGTCGAATATTACAATCCCCAATAAGTATCCAAGACCCTCTTAAAGCTATCAACTTCCTTACTCATAACAACCTCCTCCGGTAAGCTGTTCCAGGTACTCACAACCCTACTGAAATAGTAATTTTTTCTCACCTCTAGGTTTGCCTGAGACTTAAATAGCTCAAAACAGTGTCCCCTTGCCCTGCTTTCTAAACAAAAATTTAGCCCATCAACATCATTCATTTTGATAAATTTAAACAACTGGATCATGTCCCCTCTGACTCTCTTTTGCTCAAGACTGTATCAGAGGCTCCTGTAAAGAGCCGCTGTCATACACAATCAATTTTTCGAAATGCCATCCAAGTCATCCAAGATATCTTTTTGCCAATACCACAAAAGGTGGAAACAGTCGCTACCAGTTGCAGCATGAAAGGCCAACAAATTGCTACAAAATTCCAATGAGAGTGTGGCACAAATTTCATGAATGGGGATTAACTTTCTGTTTTTTCCAAAACCATACTCAACGAATGGCTCTTCAATACCTTGTACGAGTATTTATGGAGAAATTGAAGTTGAATTCATCACAGAAAATTAATTCCAAGTATGGTTTTTTGAAAGTGATCTAAGGTACCAGAAAGAAGCGGTGTCAGAACCAGTATTAAAAATCCTAGTTAACTAAATGAAAATTGCCGCAGCATCATTTCTAAAATTGTAACGGGTGACAAAACATACTAACCAGTTTTTGAAGTTGAATTCACTCACAGAAAATTAATTCCAAGTATGGTTTTTTGAAGCTGATCTAAGGTCAACAATGGTGATGAGACTACGAGCAATGAAAAAGGTAATGTTTGCCATTTTCTTTGGAAGTACGGATTTCTCAAAGCCATCAAGTTGGAAGGATCGAACACAACAAAGTAAACTGGTATACAACGAAATGTCTTCCAGAAAACTTTAAAAGAAGGAAGTTAGTGTAAGAGGACTCATGCTTCAGCATGACAATGCACCTTCTCATTCTAGCAGATTAACCAGTTGAGTTTCTTGAACAAAAACAAAATAAAGTGATAAGACATCCACCTTATTTTACGAATTTGACTATGTGTGACTTTTGGTTAGTTTTTAATCTTAAGAAGAACTTATGTGAAATTCGCTTTCATTAACAAGCTATTGATGAGGCTAAAAGGCATATTTTTTCATCGATTCCAAGAAAGAAGTGGCTGGAAGAATTTAAATTTTGGAAAATTCGTCTGAAAAAGTGCATTCATCTGACTATTTCCAACTTTCTGAAGATTTTGTAAGTATTACTTTAAAGACCTAGGTATATCTCAAAAATGTCAGAGTTCGTAGCGGACTTTCCTTTATTTTTTATTCTTGTACCAATTGTTTAAAATCTTTTTTACACTTCTCCGTAAAAAGATGGAATATATTTACGTGTACGTCAAAAATTACCATAAATACTTTTGTTACTTAAGCAATTATAAAGCCGTTCAATTCCTTCTTGGCATAACGCCTAGCTCTGTTATGCTGCTTTGTTTTAGCAGATTTTTAGCAACTGTTTATGATAAAGTAGAAGTCATACATACCATTCGAAAGGAAATGTTTTGATTAACAAGAAATTGCAACCTCATATTACGGATTCCAAGTTATTTAACAAAATACTTCAAAAAATGAAAGAAAATAACCAGAAAATCTAATAACGTTGCAAATTATTCTGGTATTTTGAATGTAACTAGTATTTTCAAGTATACTATTGAAAAGCTCGTTCTCTCCTGAATAAGAATCACTAATCATATATGTTACAATCAAAACGCAAAGCCGAGTTACACAGGGAAAAGTAGAACCATATCCAAAACTTTGGCGGCCATTTTGATTACGCCATAAACGCCGCTAGAGGGTCAGAAAAATTTGTGTCCCGAGCTTTTTGGACTCGTCCAACCATGTAATATCCGAATCCAAAAGTGCAGAGTGGTAGCCAGATTTGAAACTTTTTTCAGTTAACGTAACTACTATATTGGCTTTTAATGAAAACCTGCATTACAGACAATGCGCAGTTAAACATATTCGCGCGTTATAGAAATGTAGAATTGAAGGGTTCAGTATGTAGCATTTGAAGGGGCTATGTAACATTTTTTGAAAATACAACATGGACACAGGTTCGCAAATAAAACTTTTGGTACATTAAAAAATGGATGTCATTAGGCTAATTTCATACGCTCACTTAACGACAAAAGCAGAAAACGAAAAGTTGCAATAATAAAACTTTTAACGTAAATCACTCTAAATTAGGGTTTCGTTTCAGAACCCCTTCATCTCCCAAGTCCTTCAATTTCCATACTGCAAATAAACCGCTTCATTTTTTTTCAACTAGTTTTCGAGACAACTCTCCCAACAAGAAGCACTTTGTGGAAACAACTTGAACCTGTCTTCTGTTGCCGACTCTGCAATGCGCTATTTCAACAAGATACTAGCTCTCGTATTTTTTTAAGGGTTTTAAATTGACGAGCTTTTTCTTTCTTTACTGTGTATACTTAAGTGGAAAAAATACACTATTTGAGTACAAATTACACATCAGTCCATAAATAACTTTTAACGTAAATCACTCTAAATTAGGGTTTAGTTTCATAACCTCTTCATCTCCCAAGTCCTTCAATTTCCATATTGCAAATAAACCTCTACATTTTTTTTCAACTAGTTTCCGAGACAACTTACCCAACAAGAAGCTCTTTGTGGAAACAACTTGAACCTATCTTCTGTTGCCGACTCTGCAATGCGCTATTTCAACAAGATACGAGCTCTCGTATTTTTTTAAGGGTTTTAAATTGACGAGCTTTTCCTTTCTTTACTGTGCATACTTAAGTGGAAAAAATACACTATTTGAGTACAAATTACACATCAGTTCCATAAATAACTTTTAACGTAAATCACTCTAAATTAGGGTTTAGTTTCATAACCTCTTCATCTCCCAAGTCCTTCAATTTCCATATTGCAAATAAACCTCTACATTTTTTTTCAACTAGTTTCCGAGACAACTTACCCAACAAGAAGCTCTTTATGGAAACAACTTGAACCTGTCTTCTGTTGCCGACTCTGCAATGCGCTATTTCCACAAGATACTAGCTCTCGTATTTTTTTAAGGTTTTTAAATTGACGAGCTTTTCCTTTCTTTACTGTGCATACTTAAGTGGAAAAAATACACTATTTGAGTACAAATTGCACATCAGTCCATAAATAACTTTTAACGTAAATCACTCTAAATTAGGGTTTAGTTTCATAACCCCTTCATCTCCCAAGTCCTTCAATTTCTATATTGCAAATAAACCTTTACATTTTTTTTCAACTAGTTTCCGAGACAACTTGCCCAACAAGCTCTTTGTGGAAACAACTTGAACCTGTCGTCAGTAGAGCACTTGGGGGGGGGGGGGAGCTAATGGGGCTTCCGACCCCTCCCCCCCCAGAAGCCCGAGGAAGCGAATAACCCTATTGGCAATGCCAAAGAACGCCGAAAATTGCGTTTTTTCGTATTTAATTGCGAAAATATTCCAGGGCAGAGCAACCCAATCCCCAAATTCCTTCCTAATTTCACCAAAACTAACTCTAAATTGTGTTTCTAGGAAAAATTTCCGAAGGTGAGTCACTTACACGCTGCTCCACCCAGAAGTCGCTTAAAATGAGTTTCAATTTCAAAGTTTTTCCAGTGCTCAACCTCCGTCTAGCATCCTTTTTCTATATTTTAGAAAAATTATGTTGGAGTTCTTCGTGAAAAGGGGGGATTTCTCTACTCCTGCTCTACAATCTATCGGTGGGCAACCTTTTTGTTGTCCACATAGCAGTCATAGCTAACGAGAAAAAATACTCGAGTACACTGCATGCATCAACTCAAATACTGTCGGCCCCGCTTAAACGAATACTGTCGCTTCCAAGAAATATTATTCGATTAAGCGGGGTATTTGTTTAAGCAGGGATTTTTATCATTGCGTCTATGGCGGGGGAAATATTCGGTTCCAGGATATTTTATTCGTATAAGCGGGGCATTCGTTTATCCGTTACTCGATTAAGCGGGGACGATAGTACCACCGAAAAAGGGACCACTGTATTTAATAAGGGACAAAATGCTTGGTCCCCTGAGAGTCCCTTATTGAGAGGTTTTTCTGTATTACGTTAAAAGATCGGAACATCAAAACGAAGAACAAAAAGCACTCTTGATCGCTAAAAAAAAATACACACACGCTCATCTTGTGAGTTGAATTCCAGCACGTTTTGCTGGTGACGTAATTATTTTCGCTCCTGATGTGTTGCCACAATTTAAAGAGATGGGCAGAAATGAGCGAGACGCAGTGACCTAAAAAAAAAAGGATTTCGCAAGTAGCAGCAAGCGTGATCCGAATGAAGAGGATAAGTTTTGTCTGGAATCTCTACTTCGTACTAAACCGCTTTGGGGCAGTGGCTTTCACACATGGGGAATAGGGTATGTCATAAAAATAAAAGTTTTTTTTTTCAACTTGGTACACGCACTTTCCTATGTATTCACTCATTTTGAGTTGCTTGGTACAAAAAAAAGTTTTTGGAAAAAAATTTTAGCTACCGGGAAAACGCAATTAATCCGGTGTTTTTTTCAAAAAATTCACTATTTTCAGGTTGAATACGCAATATAGCTGCGGGAGTTTTTTAAAAGATTGTTCTACTAACTTAAATGCATGTTTTCAACTCTAATGAACATACTTTCCTTATAAAAAATGCAGTTAAATATACATATCGTCTTTTTTTGTTTTTAAAAAGAGCAGAAACTATCGGTAATCGCTCCTACTGAAACGGGTTACGCTTCTGGTCAATCGACACCGCTGTCTTCGTTAGGCAGTCAGCTGTTCAGGGGAAAATGCCACCTGCATCTGGGGAAGTGATCCCCATTTTGCTAATTAACGCTCCCCCCCCCCCCCCCAAGATAACTTTTGACCAGCAGACGCGTTTTCACTTAAATGTCTCTCATCCTGCCGAAGATTGAAGATTTTCCGACAAAAGGCAAATTGAGATTCTCTTTTTTGTTTTATTAAAGGATGGATTGATTTCCACTAAAAACCTGGAAAGCAAAAGACACTAATAATTTTAAACATCGAAGAAGTCGGACTTACAGTTCGACTCTCCCGAAAGCTAGTGCCGTCGTGTAATATTATGACTCGAGGAAATACCCTGGAATTTTTAAAGTATAGCTGTACGAAGTAAATGAAACTACCTTGATATTAGTAGAGCGGCCGTTACTTCAGTCAGGTTTGCTGTGTCATCAACCGCGGCAGTTGCTATCATATACAGCCTTTTGGGTAATCTTGTGAAGACATGGCCATCTCGGTGAAGATAAAAAACATATCATGTGCAATAGCAAAAGGGTGTTTAATGCTAAAGAGCATGCTATGAAGCACTCAAGAGCAGAGGAGAGTTCCAATATCACAAAAAAGTAACATTTCTGCAATTTTTGTAGAAAGCAGGAAGCACAACACTCTAACTCTTAGTCACGATTTAGTGCCAAGTTAAGTTGCATTCTAGGAAAGCGGCCGAGGTTCCAGTTTAAAACTGTGAAAGTAATGTAATAAACGGTCCCGAAAATTATGTCAACCTCGTTATTCCGTCATTCGTTAAAACATTTGCTCGCTTTAAGCGTCATCTTCCTTTGCTGCAAAAAATAAGTTGTTGTTTTTGCAGTATAACACTAAAAGCAGAGTTTTCAGTTTAAGGGGTCACAGTACCTCAAAAATGACCAAAAGACCAAAAAAAAATTTATTGCTTACTTTAAAAGAAAAAGTTATTTAAAACACTCGGAAAAAATAGCATTGCTCTAGCTAAATTATTTAAAAAGTTATGAGTGACTTTAGAGCATGCATACCATGTGTTTTAATGGAAAAGCAAAACTTTAAAGTGCTTTTTCTCTATGATCAGTTTTTTGTATTTCTATGCTACTAGAAATGCTAAGAAATTTTTTCTATTAAAGATACAACTTCAAAGCAATATTTTTTATACTCAAGATAATATATTTAACAAAACTGTGCATTGAATAAGCATTTCATAAATTGCTAACATTTTTAGAGCTTGTTAAACCTCGAAAAAGAAAATTTTCTAAGATTTTTTTTACATAAAAGGGCACAAAATATTTTCAAATCAATATATAAGAAAATGAATGCACAGATTTTTAGAAGTATTTCTTGTGATTATTTAAAAAAAAAGAAATTTTGAAATTAGTGCTGAAACAAAAAAGCCTCAGGGTTTTAAAAAAATTGAAATTTTCTTAAATTTTTCGAATTTTCAAAAAAAGTGGGCAAGATTTTTAATATTTGAAAATAAATTATTGATTGTTAAATAAGTGCAGAAATAAATACTTTAAAGAATTACATTCTTCACGTAAATTTAAGAAAATTGTTTGATAGGTATTGTAACCCCTTAAAACTGCAAAAGTGAAGTAATGAACTATAAAACTAGCTATTATACAGTTTATTACTGAGAAACTCGCAATTTTACAGTGTATTACTGTAAAATTAGCAATTTTACCATACAATTAACTATATTATGCTGTAAAAATAACAGTATAATACTTTCAGCAGAGGTTTCAGTTCAAAACTAAAATACACAGTATAATAACCTGTAAAACT
>JAXGGA010022177.1:0-15414 GCA_038373865.1 Uloborus plumipes | reverse complement strand
AAACATATAATGCTTTACGCTCAAGGCATTTGCATATAAATCGGTTAGAAGTAACGCAATTGAATAAAACCTTGTTTTCTTTCATGCGTTTTTTTTGTTTGGTCACTTCTATTGCCGGGGTACGAAATGCTTTCTATCTGCCATCAGCTCACATACCGAATAAAAAGCAGAGATTTTTGACGTGTTTTCCTGCATAGAGTGTGACTTGTCAATTAGGTTCAAGGATTGACAAATAAATTTTATTGAACAACATTTAACTGTTGCTATTTTGAGCTCTGAGCTCCCCAAATTTTTTATTAGCTTGTTCTAATGTAGGAAAGGACTCTACGGCCCTGCACAAATAATTCATCAGTCTAACACGAGTACATTTTTCTTTTCATACTGGGACTTGTTCTCGGCACGACCTACAGCTTCTACCCTTCCAAAGGTCAAAACAAAGCTTTCCCGTACAACAAACCCATTTTATAAAGCGCTTTATAAAAATGTTTACAAGAATCCGTAAAAATTGCAAAAAAAAAAAAGGAAAAAGACAGACGCATACACACGGAAATCCATAAATTAAAACGGGAAAGCTCTCTCCGGCGCAATTCCGAAACAGCGGGTCAAAACTGTGCCTCATAAATAACACCCATAATAGGCAAAAACACAATAGGTCCTTGTCTGACGAACAAATTTACGTCGCGGGCATTTTTTCATAAGCTCGCAGGAATCGGCTTTATTGCATGCGGCCACGAACAATGGATTTATATGTCCTGTCGCCCCGATGACTAAGGGCCCGAGTTGATTCGCGCTGACATTTATTTCCCTTATATCCTGCTGCTTGGAGGAGCAATGAAGTCTTCTTTCTACTTCTCTCTTGCACTGCTTCCAGCGGTGGCGAAGAATGGAACTTCTGTTTTCACAGAGTTCCAGAACTTGGTTCAGGTTTTTGAATCATTTCTGCAAAATATGTCTTCTGTTAAAACAGTCCATCTTCGCTCCATCGTATAAAACGGATCACAATTTTAGTTTAATAAACTAATCAACGCAATAATTCTTTAACAGGTGAAAATGTTGGCAAATCGTTTGATGATTTCACAGCCACGGTGTGTTGTTAGTAAGATTAAAAAAAAAACTGAAACTCTGATGTTGTGGATATGGTTAAATCACTGATGAGAATAAAGCGGGTGTCATACGTCGGAAAAGTCGTCCCAACAGAGCTCTCAAGTCAACTGCAACATCAACTCTACATTTAACTACTTGCCAAACATAGCACAACACACGGATGTTTTTTGTCCAAAGTTGACTGGAGAGTAAAAGTTGCATTTGAACTGGGAGTTGGGTTGAACGCAGTTTCCTATATTTACACCAAATATTTTTAGATTTAAGCTGCATCTGAGGGTGTACCTCGGCAGCGAAAGTTGCTACATACATATAATTTAGTAAACAAAGTGATCCTTCATGCCTACTACACAGATGGTTTACCGATTCGGATTGGCCCTGAAGACATAAGACTTTCTGATTCAGATTAGGGACCGATATTTCTACTCTACATCCAGTGCCCCCTACAACAAGCAGACTTTTATTTCGCTTCCGATTATTGTGTGTGTGAGGGGGGGGGGGGATCGACATTGAATTTGTTATGAAATTTGCAGCTGTGCATTGAAACGCTCCCGGTAACCATAAAACAACTGCCAGCTATTGTTTGTTCTGCAAATATTGCTAACATTGATATGTCATTTCTCAGAACCACATTAGGCTTTTTCACAGAGTAAAATCGACATATTTTTCTTCATTTTTAAAAACTTTTAAGTTAATCACGACCATGGTTTTAATTATTACAGTAAAAGAATAGATTTTACTGAGGTCAAGACAAATCATTTAAAGCTCATCAATCTAGTCCAAACTATAAGTTAACAAATATGAATGCAATTAAAATTCGAAAAACATTCGATGTTATACTATCGTTTCGAAAGAATGGTTACAACAAAACTAATATGCAGATCCAGAAATAATTTCTACAACTGGATTATACATATATTAAATTTTTTTTCACAGATAATCCGTATCACTTGGTAAACTATGTTCATGCCATGAGACAACCTTTAAAGGTCAAAAGTGAAAGAGGAAAATATTTCATCCAAAACCAAATGATCAGACGATCAGACCTTCGGAAAAACTACGGACCTTATAATTTATAGGGCATGTATAAGACCCTATAATTTAAAGGACATGGCATATTTTTTTCATAAATTTTAATCTATGAAAAAAAACATGTCACTTAATGAAAAGTGTCAACAGCCCAAAACCATTTATACTTGTAATGATACATGTTTCAACTCGCATGCGTGGTTGAGACTTGAGAAAGAACTAGAAAAAGAGAAGCACCCAAAACGTGTCCCAAGACCATTTTGCAATATATCTTTGTTTTTTCGTGTTCTCTGAGGCTGTTACCTGGTTTTGACGCAGTCATACAGCCTCTTCACAACTTAATGCCTAAGTGGAAACGAGAAAAAAAAAAAAAATCTTTTTTTTTTTTTTTTTTTAATTTCCGAAGAAAAAAAAACATTTAATAAGATGTTGAATAAAGGTTTATTTTAGAAAACTGTGTCTATGCAAATGTTAAACACTTGAGCGACCAATCTAAGGTAGATTGAAAGTTGATGAAAAAGAGTTCAAACTAAAGTATCAGACAATTTAGAAGTTTTCCCAAAAACTTTTTAGATACATTACTGCTTAGCATGCACAAAGTTTGAGACGCCTTTAAAGGTTAAAAAAAATGAGAATAAGAACTATCACTCACCTTTTCTAACTCTAATAGGTGAAACCTCAATACTTGAATGGCTTGGACCATCTACAAAAAGAAAAAAATACTCTTAGCTGGTTTCGACAGATTAAAGTAATACAGTTGTCGAAAACGTTCGTGGTTACTATGAAGAAAAGCCATACTTAAAAAAAAAAAAGCTTTTTAGTAAAGAATTTAAACTTGTGTCTGGGTGTAAAGACATTTTGAAACAAGCAAAGTTACAAAATTTTGCAACATAACTTCTTTTATTTGCTTCATGCCATCAGAATATAATTGCATCAATTTTTATTAACACAAAAACTGTATACAGTGAAGTTTAGGTTGCAAAATAATGCATGGTACAAGAAATGTTTTCAATATCACCCCTTTAAGTACTTTAAGTAGAACACCAAAGTCCTGCATCGAGCAAGTGGCCAACTTAGACAGGTTTCACTATACTTTACATTATGCTACATAATCGTTCTTTATATTAGAATACATCACATTTCAAGTCCAAAGTTTAAATCCTAGAAATAAAATGTTCTGAATTTCAAAAAAACATTCAAAATCATAACTAGCTACAAACTAAATTTTAGATGAGATCAGTGGCGTGCAAAGACTTAAGTGCCACCCCCCCCCCACACAAAATTTCTTTCAGAGGCCTATCTTAAATTTACCACAAAAATTTAAATTATGACAAAAACAAGAACAGAATGGTGAAAAATTATTTGGGTATTATCTGCCCACGGTTTCTATTGAATTGACAAACGTCCAGCCAAGAGATGATCTGAATGAGCGGAAAAGTAAAAATTTGATGAACTTGTTTCATTCAAATCAATGTGACTCTGCTGAATTCAGAGGCTAAAACACATCCGCAAAAGGTGGCATCTCTGAAAACTAATAGATACGCCCATTTCCGCCAATAAAACGGAAGTTGGCCTTTTCTTCTCATCGGTGACGAGACAGTATTTATGACAATTAAAGGCCGAATTCAAGTGAAACACCACTGCAAACGCTTCGAGGCGATCGCAATAGACCAAAATTGCAATCGCTACTGGATGTCGAATTACATCAGAATCGCATCTCGTAGCGATTGTAACGTTTCACTTGAATCCAAATTTGGAATTTGCGATTGCATTGGTGAGTTGCGATTGTCCGTGTTTCACTTGAATTACTGCCTAAGTGTATTTTAAGATAATGAAACTCATAATTGCGACGGAAATTCGGAACTTGGAAAAGCAAGCTAGAGATTTTTCCGTGGCACCGTGATGTTCCTTTTCCTTTTCTTTGTCGTTTTTCACTTTTTCTGCCAGTTTTGATATGTTTTGTAATATATTCAAGTTTTTGCATTTTGCTTCCACACCTCCTTACGCAGGAAAAATATATACTGAGAGTAAGTTATATTGTGAAATATTTGTCGACCTTACACTTTGAAGACAATCGCTGAATGCTCTAAAAGCAAGATTTTGAAATTCAGTTCAGAATGCTAAAATATTGAACGTTTAAATAGATGCTGATGTAAATAGATGAAGAAAGATAGAGAAACTCAAAGAGTTAGCTTCAATACTTGAAAATAACGGGAAAAGAGACGAAATTAAAATATATGTATTTTAAGAGATGAAACTAAAAAAAAAAGGGGGGGGGGAGCGGTGACATAGACGATTAATGTTGAGCCTATTTCTGGACCACATAAGTCCGTTATTATGATTCTTGTCCTAAATTTATTTGTTGAAAACCTTTTTCTAATCTATTTTATGTAATAGAATAAAAAATAAATAAATTATATGAAAAAAAAAAGAAACACAGAGCAAAAATAACGGTAAAAGTGAAAAACGACAAAAAAATATATATTTAAAAAAAAGGGGGGGGGGGAGGGGTGATGGAAATGCGGAAAAATCTCAATCTTGCTTTCTAAATTCCGTAACTTTCATCGCAATAACGATTTTCATTCTCTTAAAATAAAATTAATTATTCTAAAAACCCTAAT
This sequence comes from Uloborus plumipes, assembly GCA_038373865.1. Classification (NCBI taxonomy): domain Eukaryota; kingdom Metazoa; phylum Arthropoda; class Arachnida; order Araneae; family Uloboridae; genus Uloborus; species Uloborus plumipes. The sequence continues at coordinate 10,663 of JAXGGA010022177.1, read as the reverse complement.
ATCTCCTTAAAATATCATTTTATTCATGTTCCTTTAGTAGTTTACACTTTTTATGGTCAGTCTAAGATAGGGCGCATTAATAAATCTTGCGAGGGGGGGGGCGCTTTTAAGTCTCTATGTACCCTACTACCTTCGACTCGGACATTACCGTCACCAAATAAAAGAGTGTTGCACAAAATAAAATCTGTGGCTTGGTTCTAAAAGGGCCAATGTCAATTTTTTCACATTCTGTGTTATTTACATCAAAAGTTTCCAATTTAGTAAAACTCTAATTCTACAAAGGCCGAATGTCTATATAATATATAATAATAAATATATTATATATTATATATTTTTAGGTATATTATATATTTATATACATAATATATGATTTATATAATATATAAAAAATTTCATATGATAAAATGTTTCTTTACACTAACAATAATTAAATACCAAAAAATAATAATGGGAATCTTAATGTAAGAAAGTTATAGCATTCTAAAAAATCTCAAATATCTTTCATCGCCTTTCCTTGAAACTAACATTTTTGACTTAGGCCCTTTCAGAACCAAGCCACAGAAATACTGAAATACATCTTTGCTGTGTACTTACAATACTGTCCAATTCTTGATTCGGTACATAAAATCTTTTTTCTGGATCGTTTTTGATCTGCAAATGAGAAAAAGGGTAAGTGGGGGTGAGGGGATTAATATAAGTCATATACTTACAAGGCTATCCAACTCTTCGTTGGAGGAGTAGTGGATATTTTCAGCCATGATCTGAAACAGACGAAATGGGTTCAGGCTGGAAAACATTAGCCGAACCAATACATCTTTCAATATTTTATAATATTTGTCGATATTGATGCATGCTTGCGGAGGAATTTTAACGGGGATGAAATTTTATGCAATCATTTTATGCTGCGCTTGAACTGAAAGAATAATAGCTATTAGGGTAACTTCGAAACATGTGGACTTAATTGTAAGTTTAATATTTTTTTTTTCTTTCTTCAGTTATAAATATCCACCGATTCCGTTTTTAACTGCTGGCAAAAACAACTAAATACACTGGAATTATAAAGTTAATTTTGCTGTTAACGAACCAATAACAAGTCTGAACTTAAACAAGTTAAGATTTATAGTATTTGAAAGTTTTCAAATAACATAGGTTTTTGAAGCTTTCAGTTTAATAGAGTTCTTAATTTTTCACCAAATACAATGTCCAAATCTTTTTTAAATCCAGCAAACAAACTTTACAACGAAAGTGAATACCGTTTATTTAATCATCTACTTTATCATTTATTTTTTAAATGTATAAGAAATCTTAATAAAGTGTAATAAAATGCATTATTATGTAAATAAACTTTCTTATCTTTCCTAAAATTGATAAGGTGGACTATAAAGACAAGCGATTTGCAACAAAGCGTTTACTTGCCAAAAGCAAGGATTAGCACTTAAAATGTATAAAAAAGCCGTCATAGTCATTTTTTCTCATGAGTTCCAATTTCAATCAAATACAACTTGTACACATTGGATTTGAAAGTTTTCATTGTTTATCAAGTTTATCAAGGTACTACATTAAATGGCTATGAACGTATAGACTTATAGGGAGTAGGCGGGAGAAATGAGACAGCTGCACCTATTTGCCAGAAGTAAATGAAAAATTCTATCTAGCTTGTTTCGAAGATGTAGCAGATTAGAATTAAATCTGCTACATCTTAGTGCACCCTGGATCCAAGTTCTTGGCAGTCTGAATTCTCAATTTACCAAATGAAACTACGAATTTTAATAAATCATAGCAAATCAAAATTTATTGAATAGGAGTTTTTTTTTCTCTGAGGTCACGGTGACTTCCTGTTATCTTCCATCGAGGCATTCTGGCTGCATCTACTGAACAAATTTAATATTTTTTCACAGTTTGTTTCTGCTTATAAATGCATCTGTTTCATTATCTCTCCCTACATAGTTTTCTACCCCGTTTTTAATATAGATACAATGTTCATTTTGCGAACTTAGTAATAACAACTGATATACAACTGTAGATTTGGCTGAGATACAGCGCTAGTTTATGTATCTTAATACTGCGATTTTTTGAACATCTATAGGGAAACGATGGATTCTTCATCAGAAAGAAGAGAGCTTCTATTCAAAGCAAAACAAATTAGAACTGCTACTGTGCTACTTAAAAAACTACCAGAACAGAGTGCAAGGGAAATTATGACCTCAACAAAAAGTCGAGCTGTCAAAATGAATTCACTACGTACACTAACTTTATACCTTGGTAAGCCACTTGTAATTACATGTCATTAACGGAGAAACAGAATTTAAACGACTCAAACTAGTTTTCCTTTCTTCGGTCTCGGTTTATCTATTTGTAAGCAGGATCCAATACGCGATTGCTTCCGAAAGTTTAAGTATCTTTAATGCAAGCTACTTTGAGCCTAGGGTCCTTTTCAGCCCAAACTTTTAAAAGGATACAACGCTATCTGCTAACCTTCAGATCGCAGTTTTAAATTAATTTCGACAGTGTCCGGTCCGCTTTGTGGCAGTACGGTTAGTTTTAAAATTGCTATTTGAAGCTTAGAGAGAAAAAAAGTGTTGCATTTTGTGGGCTAAAAAAGGACCCTAAGGCCAAAGTAACGCGTTTATGGTACATGTCCATTCAAAACTTTGTCCATGACCTGAAAAATCCGACTTTGTCTAAACTCTAAAGACAGATTCGTACTTTTTTTCCTTTCGTTCTAAAATGTGTATTAGTATAAATACTGAAAAGGAAGTAAATGGTCGATCTTTCCCAAGGTCTTTTTCTATTTAAAAAGGTGTGAAAAGATATCGCTCGGTGGGCGACAATAATGGCATTTATTAAAAAACTGCATAGAAGAAAATCAAGGTATTAACTTATTCTCGAAAACTACAATATAGTTGAAAATGAATGTTATTATAAATGGCTGGTTTTCGCTGGCTAATTTTAGGCTTAAATAATTAAATTAATTAGTCTAAGATAAAAATAATGGCAGTTAGTGAGCGGAAAATTTAGAATTTGTACCCGTGACAAAGCCTTAAATCAAGTGCTAAACGGGTTAAAATTTCAGACATAATGAACTAAGAAGCTCCAAACAAATTTTTTCCCACGGAAAAAAAAGAAAGAAAAAATCGCTTTTTTGATTGCGAGAATGGTTTTATGACCATATTGGAGAAAGAAAGTTGTTGCCTCATCAATTAATGTTTCAGTTATTTTAGATGAGCTAAATTGATTCCGTCGAAAATTACGATTTTTTTTTATGCCTGGCTTGACCTCAAGCTATCGTTCGTTCTTTGGGGAGAAATACTGTTCCGATGCAAAGAAAGCAATGAGCAATCTTTGATATCTCAATAAGAGCGTAAGTCAAAATTCGAATGCGAATTAAGAAATGTATTGACATAGCCCTTAAACAAAGTAAAAAAGCTTAATGTTATTGTATGTTAAGCGCTGACCACATGTAATACTCATTTGAACTACAGTTTCGGTTAGTGTGCAGTTTTCGTGCGCTCTTAGTGGGCTAGGATCATTTTACGTAACTGATGGACTTAATAATAGTGGAGCTAAAGAGGAACCCAAATAATAACTCAAATTGCAAAATTTTTAACTTACATCACTATCATTCTAATCCGTCCGTATGAAAGTGTGAATAACAATTCAAAATGAATAAAAAAAAATACAGAAATAATAAGTAAATAAAATAAAAAAAAAAACAAATTAATTTGAAAATAAAATAAAATAAAATAATAATAAAAAAATGAAAAGAAATAATGCAATCAGAGTCTTTTTGAAAGTGAGATCGCCTGATTATTGGCGCCTTACCGTTTTGGCGAAGACTGCGATATCTTCGCTGAAGGATTCGGAGGAGCAGACGTCGCCTCCCGATGTTCCGGGCTCCCGAGGGGTGCAAGTGGCCAGCTCACACTTCTCGAAAATCAGCGCCAGCAGGGGGAGGAGAGGGTGCCTGAAACAAAAAAAAAAGAGATGCAACATCAGAAACTACAAACACCTTCGAATCGTCATGAATATACTTATATTTTTTTGATTAACTTATGATTTCTCTCGAAAGTTACAGCATTCTACACGTGATGATCTCACCCTTGTGTTCGCACTCAAGCTCTGGGATGTTTCAACAAGAAAAAAAATCTTGAAATTTCATTCTGTAACTTTGAAGCCTTTATGGGCTGATTTTTCACCCCTTCATGCAGGATCCAGCTTGTGATTAAGGAGGAATCATTTTCGGTAAGGGGGGGGGGGGATTAAAGGGCAATTTTAGAGCAAAAATGGGGGTGCTTGTATTCGCGCTTACCTTCATGTCTTAAATGGCATTTGACTTCAAATTAAATTTTAGATGGCTCTATTTTGCACTCTGCTTTCAAGGAACATTTTCGACTCTTTATTTTATAAAATAATTGGCACAACTGATCATTGTATTGCAATAACTCCAAAGTGACTTTTCGGAAAATACTCTCGTACTATCGAATATTGACTTGAAGTTCAAAATTTTTGCTCCTATCTTTGAAATATTCTATATACAATCCAACAAATGAAGTATATCTTGCAATGTAATGAGATCAAAATAGTGAGCTTTTAGACAGTTGGATACTTTATTTTTATGGTTCACTATATTTCGTTTCTTTTTAAAGTTTTTTTACATACCATTCTTGCGAAGGATTCAATCTCATTGTAAAAAGAAAAGGTTGGACTTTTTATGTTTTTCTAGTTTAAAGTTACGCTACTGTTTTCAAATAATTAATTTTATGCGACATTCAGATGTAGTTCAAAATGACCGAAAGTGGCCTGATAACTTTGAGCTAGGCGAACAATTAATTTTACTATCCTTTTATAGTTATTCTTTCTTAATTTTAGACAACTCTTTAGAAATTTTTCTTTGAATTTACGACAATATAGTGTTTCATTAACTATTAAAATAGGATCAAGACCGAGGCACTTAAACATAGATACAGTGTGGAACAGTGGCGTACCCAGAAATTAATTTTGGGGTGCATATCGTCATTGTGATGAAAGACGCAATTTCTGGAACTGCCACTAAACATTTACGCTAGGTTTCTTCGAGTTAAAGCGTTTAACTGTTGAAATTTTATGTAGTAATACAAATTACAAAGATAAATATCACTTCAGCATAATTAATACACTTCATTCCAATCATTCGAAGTGGATCAAATTGGGGATACATTCATTGAAACATTGATAAAAGTTATTCAATATGCGAAAAAGAAAAAAAATCAAACTAAAAAATTGCTTAAATACAAGTATATCCAAGAAAGACAGATTTAAAATTATAATTCCACCCTGCTTGAATTATCTTCACGATGCTGAGCAACCCCATACTTTATTTTTATGCTTTTGCGGAAAAAAAAAAAGCTACATCACTTTTCACTTATAATTATAGAAAGAAGCAATATTATAGAGCAATATTTCCTAGATTATATCAAATGTTTTTTTATTTAAAACTATCAGTTCACATTTTCATGAAGGTTATATTTTTTAAAATTAGCTCTCTTAACAACCCTCCATTTTGGATTCATTCTTCCATTTTGAATTCGATCACTTGATTTTCGAAGCTTGATTCCACGGTCTGTAATAATATAACACAATTTGGGAAGGGGAGAAGTTACTGATGTAGATCACAATTATATCTTGAATGAATCTGAATACGTAGTTATCCCTTGTTTCTGAAATTAAAAACAAATATTGATATCCTGTTTAGTAGTAGCAGAAACACTTGACTCAAGTGAAAACATGCTGAAACAGGATTCCTAATACAGTCGAACTTGTTTATAACGAGAACTCTGATTTAACGAGGGAAACGAGTATGTTTGGTTGGATCAATGTTAAGTCTATGGAACAGAATTCGTTTTTAACGAGCAAGACCCGGTTTTAACGAGCAATTTTTTCGGTCTCGCAGTCTTTTTTTCTCATCTTTCTAGTCTTATTCCTGTCTTATCTTCTTTTTTTTCCCTGCGGTTCAATAATTTTGTATGAAAATTTCCACCAGCATTCCAGTGTGAAAAATAAATAACAGTATTTAATTAACTTAATTGATGTAATTAAAGTAAGTATTAATTAAATTATAAGTAAACTCAATTTTTTGACCTCCCAAGCCCCGCCCCTTCTGGTTACATGCCGGCCGTAATTACGAGCACTCTGATTTAACGAGCAACATGTTACGGTCCCTTCGTGCTCGTTATAAGCGAGTTCGACTGTAATAGCATTGTAAACATTCCATTCACACCTCTTATCGTTATCTTCACCCTAATATGCAGAGCAAAGGGGTTCCCATTGTTTGAACATGTGGGGTGCAACGGAACATGATGGAAGTTCAGGGAGGAAGTTGAGACCAATGACAGTCACTTTCTCCTCGACAAAACTGCACGTTTGGGGATTAATGGGATTACATTTCCGCTTGTCAATCAGAGGATGAAGGGTGGCACGTGTCCAAACGAAACGGGGAGAAGATAAAGAATGATACGGGAACTTCGTTCGCATGGAGCATCAGGAACCGGTTGGGATGTGCACAAATCAGAAGTATTTCTGCAACGAAGTAACCGAGGGATATTTTTGTAAGAAACTACTAAAACCATTCAGGTTTTAGTTTTTTTAATGCCTGATTTCCCCCCCCCCCCAAAGATATTTTGTATACTGGTTCCAAATAGTGTTTAATGGACAGGATAAATAATTAAAAACATATCATGTCAAAAATAATATTTTTATTTAAAAAAAGAAAAATCGCCCTTAAAAAGGGACGCAATGCACAACAGGGTACATATACTTTTTTTACTAATTTTTTTTTTCTGCCTTTGATGTAATATTTAAAAAGACATTTTGTAAGAAGAAACAAAAGCAGCAATTAACATAAACTGGGAATAATTTCAAAACGAAGCTTTTTGTTCTTGAGATTGTAAACGATGTAAGCTTGATAAAGATCATAATAAAACGGCTACAGAACACACTTTACAATGGTTTTGTGCTGCAATCTGTTAATAATAATGAATTGAAACAATACCAAAGTTCTAATTGAGCACTATTATTTGGTTGAAATGTTCATTTTTGAAAAATTCAGCTACACTTTTTGGACCGTCCCTAAAAAGGGACGCTAGACATTAATGGGTTAATCGAAGGAATATAAAGGTCTTAATTGTATCATCTTTACGAATCCAAATTTGGAAATGAAAGCAGTTCTTTGTTACTATTATTTATTTACTGTTTTTAACAATCTTACTTGATAAAGAGGGAAAGCTCGTTGTATTGAGAACTAGGCACGATGAGAGGCCATACCAGCCTAGTCGGAAAATAGGAGCCCAGACATTTGGGGGAATCACGGATTCGGATAGCAGAGGTATAAACTTTAGAAGTTTTTTTGTTGCGGGGGAGGGGGGGGGTGAGGCCCAAGGCCCAACAATTGGAGCATTACGGTGGAATCGAATGGTTATAGTAAAAATCTTTTACCGGTTAAAAAGTAATAAAACTTAAAATAAGAGAGAATACTTCGTTTACTTAAAACTTTTTTAAAATTGGAATGCGATTTCCCACCAGGTGTTTTGATGACAAACATTGGTTTATACGAGCATCATAATTTGCCTCCATCTGTACTTTTTTTTTATCATAGCAGATAACAGTACTTGAACATGGAACCTTACAGACAATTTCAACTGCTAAGCTGCTTCGCTCTTTAGTCTTCTATTCTCAATTGAATTTTCTCTCCTTTGAAAATCAACTAAAATTGAAATTCATCTTGGATGTGAAATTTCGCTTTGCGGTATTAGTTGTAGAAAGAAGCGAAGAGTGGTCAACTGCCATCGTTTCAACGAGAAATTTAAAAACACGAAAAGTATAGGTATTGAAATGATAAAAGGTGTCCTCATTTATCTTTTTAATACGCTTTAATTAGCTTCACATGTGGGTTTGGTTGTTTGTTTGTATGTATGTAATTCTGAATAAAAGATAAAATTCACGTTCTTTGCAAATGTATAAGTAATTTAATACTACTATCAATACTAAAGGCAGTGCCGTAACCAGGCTTTTGTTTCGAGGAGGGTTTATTAAACACATTTTTCATTAAAACTAGATGATCAACAAAATTTTATTTCTTATTCCATATTATGTTGCTTTTTGTTACAATAGACTCTTCTTAACGGATATTAACATGAAAAATGTAAGAAAAAGACGAGGGATATTTTCAATGAAGATAAAAAAATCTGATCTGTACTGCACAATTTTAGTACTGTTAAATAATATTCGATGTTTTTCAATCACCCAATAGGGTGGATGCGTTTACTCATATATGCTTAAGAAGAAGAAGTAATACTTCTAATTTTCAATTTTATCACACTTAAAAATTATGTTAAATATAGAGTTTTTCACTTATTGAGTGATTACCACCCTATTGAGTGATTGAAAGACACAAAATAATATTCGATGTCTTTCAATCACTCAATAGGGTGGATGCGTTTACTCATATATGCTTAAGAAGTAATACTTCTAAAATTTCAATTTTATCACACTAAAAAATATGTTAAATATAGAGTTTTTCACTTACAAACTTAGATTTTTGGTGTTGGTATAAAAATTCGAAGAAAAAAGGTGTACTGTTTTGTAAAGAAATTATGCTTGCAATAACTACGCCACAAATAAATACTGCAGATAAAACACTTAATTTGAGTAATATAAATGAAAAAAAAATTAAAATAATAATATTTTTCAGCAAAAAAGCGTATGAAAAGGATCTTTTGGAATAGATTTGAAAAATTTCAGAGGGCGTTTGAACCCTAAAAACCTTCCCCTTAAATACAGTCCTGACTAAAGGCTAAACTATATTGCATGTGTGTTGTTGTATTATAAATTGTAAGAAATAAAATGATCCACTGAGTGAGGCAGCATTTGCGGGGGTGTTCATGACTGATTTATTAGGAATTCCCTGATTGCGCAATTGGGTTTTACACACTTGCCCTCCACGAGAGCGCATGAGGTCACTTAGACTCTTGGCACTCATCTTAAACAGATGAGAAAACCATGACCGGATAACGGGATAATAATTTTATGGAATATTTCTTGACCGCTATCGGGGAAAAAGGGCAAATTGGCTGCCTATCTTGTTCATCTGTGTAAATAAATAAAAAAATAGTTTGTTTGTGATTATAGTGTCCATTGCTCTCCATCATTCATGACTCGTGGAATTTTTACTAATTGCTAGACAAAATTTTCGACTGAATAACCGCCAATTTTGCTTTGATCATAATTGAACTCAATTTCATTTAAAGAGAAAATCGTTCGAATTTTCGTTATGAGTAATTAAAATGAATTCAAATTCAGTGTAGCATATTACTTGAATAAAAATATTTTAAAGTTCCGAAATAACTAATATTTTACCATGACATGAAACATGGAAAAAATTATCAACTCAAAGGTAAAAAATTACGGATTACATAAGAATTTTACACTAATATTTATTCCTTATCAAATCTGGATATTGCTGAAAAAACGCAGCAAACAGCAAGAGTCAATGAAATTTTAACGATATTATTTTTCGATGGGACAACTTAAAAGTTCTTATCAAAACTGCAACAGCAGTTTTCTTTAAAAATACATTTTAAAGTGAATAATTTAAGTACTACATTTGCATAATTATGCGAATTGAAACTATTAGAACTAAGTTATTAAGCCAGTAACTCACTGATTTTTGAATTATGAATTGACAATGAAAACTAGAGATCTTTCTAATTGAGATAGATACATTATACGGTATAATAAGAGAACATTTATTCAGCTCTCAGAGAATCAATGCATATTTTATTTCTTTCATACTATTCTTTTCAAGGCTAAAACGGTAAGAAGACCGGATGCATTATAAGTGGTTACAATAAATAATTCTCTGAATATCTCTCTGCGGTTAAATGTATCTAATGTTTTGGAAACAGTAATTATAACGAATTCTTTTAACAAGGAGTCATGTTTTATTATATGAATGGAGATTTAATTCAGTAAGAAGTTTTTGATACTATTGCCTGTAGCCTGTTACTTCATATTTGATTTAGTGTAATGTGATAATTTCATTTTGCTGGGTAAAAACACCCAACTCCACATAAAACTCATACTGTGTTTTCAACACTAAGATTTATCGAATGATGAGAAATTTTCGAGAAATGATGTAGGATTAAATGCTTAAAAAAATGAATATTTAAACTTACGTAAATACAAAAGTGCTGCTTCAAATTTTCCGCTTAATGTTCATTCGTGTGAAAATTTGTATAACAAATGCAAGAAAGTATAGTTTAACTTTCGGTCGTGATATTATTTGATGAACATATAGGATCAAAGCAAACTTTTCCTAAATATAATAAGCGCACATTTAATTAAGAATCGTTTCTTGAGAATCAACTCATTTATTTATTTTACTTAAAATTAAAAATCGTAAAATTCAAATACATTCAGTAATTATGATAATTTTAAAGTGCGTCCGTGACAAAATTGTAAAACGCAATTACATCAGAGGATAGTTTCAAAAAACATTCATATTTTGTTTCCCCCCAAAATCAAGATGAAGCCTTTTCGGACTAATTTATTTAAAATGTATTTTGGATTATTAACTTCAATAATGGTTTTCTTTTTTAAATATCTTCCAACCTTTTACTCGATCATGGGG
>JAXGGA010022176.1:0-15414 GCA_038373865.1 Uloborus plumipes | reverse complement strand
CAACTGATAGGAACTTAGTAGCAAAAGCAAACATTTTGTAACTTTTGAAACATTTAATTTAAACAACTTTGTTAAATATATGCAATTAAGGAGTATGTATGTATGAAATTAGGAGCAAAAAGAACATACCATGAGAAATAATGCAATGCGTGGCATAGTAGAAATTTCAAAAAGTAAATATTTTCATGTGTGATAAACGTATGTAAACCACCACAAAAGAATTTTAGAAAATAAATTGAAAATTTTGAAAGAAAAACCCTGGAGGAAAATTGATAAACAATGTTATCAGCTACTTACCAAATACTGGAAAACGTACTAATACTATAGTGCTTATACGAATTGAAGAATTTTTGTGAATAAATAATCCGCCAAATTAAGTAAAAGAGAAGAAAAGTTATTGCCCCAAAAACAAAGTAAATGTCAGGAAATTAAAAAAAGTAATCCAGCAAAAGAAGAAAATAAATCAGAGCGGAATGAACGAAATAAAGCGAATGACACTTACTTTGAAAACTGTAAATAAACGCACATGGCACATGCCAGAAGTTGGCAATTGATTTCACTTCAATCATAAAGAAAACCCTTTTGGAGTGCAAATAAAAAGGAGCGATACGTTGTGAATATAAGCTTTAAATAAATTTTTAAAAAAATCTAGGGCGAATTTAAAAATTTCGGCTACGTCTTGCACATCATCAGTGTGCGGAATAATTTTGTACCAATTTTCATAATCGTACGTTGCGTAAATTTTCCAGGAGAGCGTTTGACCCGAACCCGTGACGTCATCAAACTTTGATTTTATATATATAGATTAACAAACACTTACAATAAAAATATCAAGGTATTTATACAATATAATTAATTGACTCCATTGAGCTTACATTGTAGCCTTCAAGTTTTACAGAAAACGAAACAGAAGATGCAGCTTGACATGTGCCACCTAATACTGTAGGTGGTGGTAATTTTATCAGAAGATCATCAGAGTGTTTACCATCGATGTATCATCTGCTTTTGGAAACGTAAAAGTTTCATTCATAGTGAATTTTTTGTCTTTTTGGTAGTGAATTCACAGCTAAATTTCTGATGCAATGTTGACTTCAGCGCAAATTTCTTGATGGCTGCGGTCTTCAAAACTAATGTCGGACTCAGCGTCACTTACTACAACTTTTAACTGTTCCCTTTTCAACAGTTTAGCAAGTTTCACTTTCTTTTCTTTGCAACTCTTTCAGATTTTAATTAAATATTGAGTTGGAAACTTTTAGTTCTTCAATATTTCCTAATTATACTGTTCAATGTATAAAAAGATCAACAATTTTTGAAATTGAAATAACTAAATACCATTATGGGGCACAGATGAACTGTTCACATCTGCCCCTACATAATGTGTTCACATGTTCCCCTTATCTCAACTTACGCCTAACTTGATTAAAAGTTGATTTTTTTCAATTAAAAAAAATAGTGCATGGAAACTTCCCTCATTAATGCCACTTTAAGCTCAAATCACAAAAAAAAAGTTTTGAATTTGTTTTTACTTCGAGAACTGAAACATAAAACTATATTAGCACCTTCCAAAACATAAGATCTTTTGATAACTAAAAAAAAATGGTTTGGACCTTTGAAATTTCAGGCAGGATATAGTGCTTGCATTACCATCTACATATATATATATATATTTCAGATTTTTCTTTTCATTTTAACTGGGTAAAATAACATTTGTTCACATGTGCCCCTGTTTACATGTGCCCCCCTCTCCCCTACCGTAAAAACAACAGTTCATTTTTTGCAGTGTACCTACCAGTACGTATGGTTTAATCGATTGGATGGGGCGATGATCAGAACTGTGGTAGGTGCAGATCAGGGTTTGAGCAACCCCTGGTATAGAACTAGGGAAAACAGAAGAAATAAGATACCTGTTATTCTCTAAGATGCGTCTTTTTTCTCCTCTTTAACCCATTAATGCCTAGCGTCCGTTTTTAGGGACGGTCCAAAAAAGGGTCTGAATTTTCCCAAAATGAACAATTCAGCCAAATAATAGTGTTCAATTAGTACCTTGGTATTGTTTCAATTCGTTATTAATAGATTGCAGCACATAAATATTGTAAAGTGTTCTGTAGCAGTTTTAATATGATTTTTATCAAAAATTACATCTTTCACAATCTCAAGAAGAAAAGCTAAATTTTCAAAGTTATTCCCAGATTCCTGGTTTATGTTAATTGCTGATTTTATTTTTTCTTATAAAATGTCTTTTTAAATATTATATTGTAGGCAGAAAAAAAATTTTAGTAAAAAAAGTATGTACCCTCTGGGGTCTATCGTAACTTTTAAAGGATGATTTTTCTTTCCTTAATAAAAAAATTATTTTTTACATAATATTTTTTTAATTATTTTTCCTGTCCATTCAACACTGTTTTCAACCAGTATACAAAATATCTTTGAAAAAAAATGTCAGGCATTAATGGGTTAAGGTTTAGCTCAAATCATTCTATCACGGTAATCAAATTTACGGTGTAATTTTTCAGGACAGAAAGATGTCTTGAATGGGAATGATAAAAGATGTATAATTAATTGATATACAAGTGAAAACTGGTCATGTTCCGTAACTTTGGGTAATATTAATGTTTAAATGGTAAGGGCTACTAAATTTCTAACTTATTTATTTTACGGATAATATTAATGTTAAAATGGAAAGGGCCACTAAATTTCTAACTTATTTATTTTACAAGCAAATGGACATGTAAATTGTTATTTTAGAAACAAATGGACCAAGTAAACTGAATTTACTTCGAGCGCTCTGTTTTTTAATGTTGTACCACAACATTAGAAAACAGCGCTCAGTGTGGTTTCTAATGCTGTTCGAATGTTAATTTCTTGAAGAAGATGACATGTTTTGCTCAATTATGAATTACTTTTCAAAGCATTTTTTTTTCGTAAATAGTTACTCTAGACTTTGGAAATTTCATTTGTTTTCAATTTTAATTTTTGCTAGAAGTTTGACTGTTTACTTTGACTGAACTATTGTATAGAAATAATTGAACAAGTATCTTTTATCAAGAGCTTTAATAAATCCTACGGTTACTGAACATTAGCGGTTGAATCTTTATGTCTTATCCTTAAGAGCATTATGTTTTTAAATGTTAAAATTATGTTATGTAAATGTTAAATAAAATGTTACGTTATTTTTCCGTGCCCTACGTAATTTCAATCTAAACCTATACAACGAAAAAAATATTTAATTAAAAACAAAAACAACTTATTGAAAAACATATTTCAAGGAGAGATGTCTAAAAGCAGAGTATTACTATTTTGATAAATGAACGTTTTCTCGAAAACTTTTGACTGTGTTGAGATCATAGTATGAAATTTCACCAAAATTTTGAGAAAGAGGAATTGAATTGCCTCAACGGTTGGCATCCGAATTGCTATCCATGATAAATGATGGTTCCACGTAGAATTTCAAAAAACTTAGCCTCAATAAAGCCTTGACTTATCACTCCTAAGGAACCATTAAAATTCGTCCCCTTGAAACGCAGTTTAAATTTTAAATTACTTTGTGCAATATTTGAATACTACTTACACTAAAAAAAATCGTTTAAGCAATTTTTTCTTTTAAGTGATCAGTAAATAAATGTCATAGAAGTAACCTAACAATAGATTTTCCTGAATAAAAATTCTTACTAAAAAATGTCTTGGGTCTATTCTGCCTACTTGTATCGTATCTATAATGCTTTTATTAGCTATACTAATTCTACATAATTTTTTCAAAATATACTTTTAAATTATCAAGAATTTTTTTAAACTAGAGCTGTAACAATTTTAAATAATTGTTAGATGATATAAATTACTATATTGTCAGTGGAAAATATGTATTGAATTTTTAAAAATGCAGAATTAATTTATTATGAAATTCAAGGCATATTTTATACCGCTTTAAATTGCCAGAAGTATGTGACATTATTAGAATTAATTTTATGAAATCCGAATTTGAAAGTAATACCCTATAAAAATTTTTAAACCAAAAGTTTGATAATAATGAACTTCAATATTCTAATGTAGGTTCAAAGCTAATAATAAAAAGTTGTATTAAATGCACTGAAAGAACTTTTCCATTTCTTTCGAAATTAAATAACACTTTACGAATAATTGGAGTAAAAAAAAGAAGACTCATAATCTTTTCTAAAAAAAATGAAATAGAAATGAATAAATGCGTCTTAAAAAGAAATGAAGAATTTTTTTTTAATGATGAAGAGAAATTCATAAAATAATTTCCTACAACTGTAAATTAGAAACAGTATTACAGACCTTTAGTATTCAATATGATATTATATTAAGACTACTTGCGGAATTTCGGAAGATACATTAAGTGTTGCTTATGAATTTCTACTTATAATAATATTGTTTAATGGATCAAATAGGGTCATGTGAGGCAAATGTTCATAAGTTCAGCTATTTTGAACTTCACTAAGTTACTCTTCAAAAACCACCTAAAATATTTGAGAGTTTTTGGACAGATATTAAACAAAACCCTATCGGAGAAAAGCTAGAATATTTTGGTTTACTTCTTTTTAAACAAACACTGCTAAATCATAGTTCCTTTTAGGCTTGTTATGAACATTATACGACTCAGTGTAAGTTCAAATGAGCATGAATTGAGAAAGTGAAATAGTTTCAAAAGGGCATATAAAATCAATAGAAAAGAGGATAACGCACAAGTTATTGGATGCTTCAAAGCTTAATTTTATAATTTAAAATTGAATGTAAGCTGTTGTTATAGTCTCATTGAGTATTCAGACGACGCTACTTTCAACTTCATCAACACCTACGTATTCTGGAACAGTAGTTCTCTACAAATGGAGTTTTATATCTTATTGAAGATATAAAGGTTTTTCGTCCGGCAAAATTTGATAGCCGAAAGTTTTTATTAATCTTCTTCCATTACACTTAATCGTGTCCAATAACCAGTAGATATTTTGTCGAAAAAAAGGGTTATAATGTCTTCAGTTTGAATTCGTTTATTATAGCGTTTCTGATTTTATTCAATTCGTTTATTTTTTGACACAGCAAACTGAAAATAGCTAGCTTTTTTCTTCTCTATACTCTACTTAAAGACTTGCAGCAACCATAGTTTCCAGCAACAACACTTGTAGATATTTAGAGTTGTTTTATTTTCAAGCTTCTGAAGGCAAGTTTTGTTTCACTAAATGCTGTTGGGTATAAGAAGCACGTCAACTTGTATTTCGTTGGCTACTAAAAAAAAAAAAAAAACAGATAAAATTATAAGCATTTTTTAGAGTAGTAAAAAACTGAGAGAAACACGGTGATCATTTTATCATACTTTACTTAAACTACTCTAAAACGATAAATAAATGGATGCCAACTTAGCTAGAAACAGCTATACAATTTTCTATAAATAGCAGAAGCTGCTGTATATTGATATTGGTTGACATTTTGGATGAGAAACGTGATGCAGAAAAGTAAACTTAATAGTTTCATAGACATATTAAAACATAAGTATCACTTTATACTGAAAGAATGTTGCCAAGTAAAAAGGTAGTTCACAAATGGTGCTTATGATGAGGAATGAGTCTCCTTTGCATGCATGAATAAAAGAGTTGGCTGGATAGGGTTACCGTAAAACTACAGAGCTATCAAAATAAAAAAAATGCTCAAGTATTTGACCAGAGTTTCAATTTTAAAATTATCGAAGTACCGCCGCAAAAACGGAATCAAAAACCGAAATTAAAAACAATTTTAGAAGTCTTACTTTAATTAATAAAAATACATTTTATGTATTCACAAAAAGAAGATGGCATCTGATAAAAATTTTGAATAAAAAAAGCAATCAATAAAGTTTTTCAATGTTTTGCTAATTTAGTCACATGAAAGCGAGATTTTTAATGCGAGTTTTTTTTCACATTGTTGATACAATTAAGCCAGAATCATATTTAAAAAAAAATGCTCTCTTGGAGTGCCTGGTGCCAAAATTGAATTGACGCTTGCTTCCATATAGGTTCGGTTTTGTTTCAAATTTCATCTAAGTTGCTGTAATCTTTCTTGTGATATAGCAGTTGCAATGAAAAAGAAAGAAAGTTCGATTGCACTCCCTCTTCTAGATATTCTGGCCTCTCGTAGAGCTGTTAGCGTCAAAATTGCATCAGTTCTTATACCCTCTAAGGTCTACGTGTCGATTACATTTTGTTTGATTTCGTTCATTACTTCTTACAAAAAAATACCGGTCACATACATACAAACACACCGACAGATACAGACAATTCCAAAAAACGGTCCATTTGGACTCGGTTCATGTCAAAACGTGCAAATTCATCGACATTCAAAAATTTTCTAGAATCTAATACTTTCTTCTATGTATTAGATACCGAAGAAATTAATTTGGCCATTACTGCTTTTTTTTAAGACTGCCCCTTTTGTCCAACCTGTTTTTTCTTACCCTACCTCTCAGTGTACACTGTTAAAATTTTTTCTGAAATTTTATGGTAAAAGTCCATGTTGCCAGTAACTTTTACCGTAAAATCTTTTTTACTGTAAAATTTTGCGGTAGAGAAAACAAGTGTTAAAAAGCGCGAAATGAAAGTGACAAGGGTCGAACACGGGACCTAAAATTTTATGCAACGCTTTGCTATCCACGATACCAGATGAGAGACATCAGGGGAGCGGAAATAGGGTGTCATGTGCATTGCGCAGTAAGTCACGTTGTGATGAATTGGCGCTGTAATCGCAATTTTTTTATCGGTACAATTTTCTGTAAAAATTTTCTGTACTGTAAACGCTACATTTTACAGTAACATCTACTGTAAAAGTTTCCTAAAGTTTTAACAGTGTGTTGGATAAATAGATAATTAGATTTCCATTTGACCTTTTTTCCGCAACCATCCCAATACAACTGATGCCTAAATAACAAAGGTAATTAGTAATTTTATTTACCCAAGTTGTTCTGTTTCACTGGTGCTGTACTTCTTCTTAAACTTTTACTCCTCAGTTAAGTTTAAGACTTTCAAATATATTTAAAAGAGAGAAAGAAGATAAGGATTCTGATATCGCTTTAATAGTTTTCACTGGAAGAAAATTTGTGTCACTTTTTGTTATAAAAAGATTTTAAGCATACTTCAATGAATACAGCTTTTAAAACTTTTTCAGAGTAATTCTTCGACTTGAAGTGTTTTAAACACAAATGCCAAGAAATGCATTTTCACTGCAAATACGAATGACTAATTCTAAAAGGTTTTAAGAGGATTTAAGAAGAAAAAAAAGAAAAGAAAAGAAAACAACAAATGCGACTAAGTCAAAACTTTCTAATGAAAAGGTAAATATTTTTTTAGTACAAAATGTGCTTTGAAACAAGCTTTTTTTTTCCTTTGTAGAATTTATCACAAGTTTTAAACAAAGCACTTTTTTTTCAGAAAACGCAGCACAACTTTTTCTTTAAATTCGAAATGCAATTTCAAACTCATTAACCACGAGCGTAATTTTCCTTTATTTTTAATTGGTTGATAACGTAAAAACTTTACCTGGCTACATTTTTTACGAATTCATTCTTTTTCTTATGTTTGAAGAAACATTCTATCTGCGAATGAAATTTACCTTTTCCTCCTCAGTGAAACAAAACATTTTCATCTTTGTGTACTTGACGTAAACAATCCATTATGAACTCAATTAGATGTCATCAAAAAAATAAAAAGCAATTAGAGTTTTCTATTGAAACATCCGATACGTAATCAAGGTAAGACGTCTGCTCGTTCATACAAGAAGAAAAATCAGGCATTTGTGACATTAACAATTAGAAAACTGTAGTAAAAACTTAAGTTAACAAGTTTAAGTTAAATTGCTTAAATAAAAAATTTCCAATTCAGTAAAGCGTGGCAACCCGAAATCTTAATTCTTCAGGTTTAATTCTTTCGCAGTCAGTAAAGCGTGAACGTATGCTTTATGTTGGCTCCACTAGAAACAAAGCACTTGCTTTACTTTTTAGGAATTTCTTTGGTGCTTGTTTTATTTTATTTTCAAACACAATCATCGCAATTTAAAGTACTTGCGCTTAAAATGTAAAACAAACGTAGCATGATAAAATAAATTCTACAAACAGTTTCTTTCAGAACTCTAAGTAAATTACTATTCTTTAATAAAATAAAACCCAAAACACGGTATCGATATTTGAAAAGTCAGAGGTTTTTTATGTACTCTGCTCTCTCATTGCTTCATCTTTTATTTATTTATTTTTTTTATTTTTTCAGATTTATAAGAGTTTAATTTATTTTAGAGCCACAGCCGTAAAGCATAACAAAGTAAGTTTCGTCTTGAAAGAAATAAACGATTTAGTTAAGTGGTTATAAAAATTCTTTGATATTTTTTAGGATAAGCCGTCTTAGAAATATTTGTATCTGAAATAAGTCAAGTAAAAACTGTTATACTTTCTATTTATACTTTTTAAAAGTTGCTCAAAGGTTAAAACTATATTTGAAAAACATAAACTTTGAACTGTTCGTTTTCTTCAGATTAATTAAGCGTGGTTGCTTCAAAGGTGGAAAACTACTCGTAGGAAGAAAAACAAATGTCAATGCCGTAAATTAAAATGTATGCGTAAAGTAAATAGGAAGTAATTACAATAGTGGCGAATCCAGGGTTTTTGTTACGGAGGAAGCTGACGTCATAATAATTTTACAGCATCGTGTGACATCCCAATTATATCAAAGAAGGTGATTGAACGATACTGCTTTCTTAATATATTATTGAGAACTAATGTACAGTGAGAACGTCGTTCAGAAAAACTCTTTTAACCAAAACCGCTCTTGACCGAGGTCGGTTTCTTTTTTTTTTTTTTTTATTAATTGATAAATTAATTTTCTTGCATTTAATTAAAAATGTCTCTTCAAGGTCAACAGGCGCAGTCCCTGCTGCAAACACCGAGTTTTCCGGGCATACATTCCTATCATATGTGATCCCCCCCCCCTCCCCATCGCAAACACACTAACAATTTAATCACTTTCTGCATAAAGGCGCTAGCTCAAAGGAAGCCAAAATGTTATCCTATTAGTGGGTATAAACTGTTTTCAAATTAAATAAAGTTTTTATTTTATTTATGTTACTATTATTTGCTACAAGTTATAATTTGTTTTACTGTCACGGCAAAAAACCATACTGTTAGTAAGGTACGTTTAATCATTCCATGTTCATTCATTACACAAAGAGGTAATGTTTTTGCATTTTATGTGCAATGTATCCAATTGCTGTTGTCCAAAAGTTTTTTTTTTTTTTTTGAGCAATGACAAATTGCTTATTTTTTTGTCTACAGACGTCGCGAAGTTTTTGTTCCAGATTGGACTCAAAGTCGGCAACAGGGCGTCCTGTTGTGCCAAAACAGAGAGGTTCACCGGACCCTTTGATCACACACACAACACACACACACATACACACATATGACTGCCTACACACACACACCTATCGCCATTTGTCAAAGCGAAAAAACATGACTTGAATTTAAGCTGTCAAAATTTCATTTTTTTTTCTCTTTCTTACATTTTCAATTGTTTAAATTTTTGTTTAAAATAGTTGTTGTTTTTTTTCTTTTTTTGCCTATATTTTTTCCCAAAACATTCCCACATTTTAATGAATGGGTCACGATGAGTCCTACGTATCTTAAACACTTGACGTGATGCTCTAAAACTGACATCCGTTGTTGACTCGTTGGCCATAATGTAGTCACAAACAAGTCAGAGATCTAAGACATCCAAATAGTTATTCTTCTGTGTAATTTGATTCTCTCAATCTGTATATGCATTAATACAGTAATTACTCCTTACTTGTTTTATTATGTAAACAAAACACTATCTAAATCCGTATTTAGTTTAATATTTTAGGAACACGTTTTCACGCAGTCAACAAAGTCATCGAAGTTATCCATGTGAGGTAAAAACATTATCAGTCACCCCCGAAAGCAGAATACTGCTAAATCGGCGACGTACGTCGCAGAACAGACATCGGGGCTGCAGAACAATTCTATTAAAAATTAAGCAACCAAAAAAAAAAAATCGTTGTAGTTCGAAAACGCGCAAAAAAAAAAAAAAAAAAAGTTATCGTTCGAAAGGAAAAAAAAAAACGTTTCGCTCGTAGCCCATGTCTTGCAGAGCAGCAGTCAATAATGTCGGCGCCGTAGCCTGCAATGTGCCATATAGACCACAGCAGACGTGCGGACGACTTGACTTGAGCTTCTGAGGACCTTCCTTGTTTTTCCGCAGAACTTCAGTGATGACACTTGCGCAGGCTTCGTTTGAAGTTCTGCAGTCCTTCTTATTTGGGCCGCAGAACTTTAGCTACGAAACTTCCGGTACACATTGAAACAATTTTTTCGCAAGAGAATCGCAGGGGCGCAGATTTTCAATTGAAGTTTTGCAGGTCTTCACATTTTATCTGCAGAACTTCAGTGACGATACTTTGTTTTTCTAAACCATGTTTACTCTTGAGGGAATCACGGGGACGCAAGCTTCGCTTGAAATTCTTCGGGCTTTCACATTTTGGCCGCAGAAATTCAGTGACGAAGCTTGTAGTACAAATAGTTTTTCAAATTATGTTTAAAACAATTAATTCTTCCGCGTTACAGAGTCGCGGGGAGCGGGATTCGTTTGAAGTTCTACGGGATGCCTACACATTTTATCCACAGAACTTCAGTGACGAAACTTGCGGTACAAATTATAGGTATTCGACAATGTTGAAAATATTTTTTCCTCGTAAGAGAATCGCGGAGGGGAGGGGTACTCGCTTGAAGTTTCGCGGTCTTTCACATTTTGGCCGCAGAACTTCAGAGACGGAACTTGCAGTGCATATTAGTTATTCAAATAACGTTTAAAACTATTAACTCTTCCTGTTTTGAGAGAATCGAGGGGCGCAGGCTTCGTTTAAAGTTCTACGGGCTTTCACATTTTGGCCACAGAACGTCAGCAACGAAACTTCCAGAACAAATTAGCTTTTCAAATTTTCTTTGAAACAATAAATTTGTACTCATCAATAAATGGCGGTAGGTGGGGTGTTCACTTGAAGTTCTCTTTGCGTTTTGACCGCAAAGCTGCTGTGACGAATCTTACAGAACAAATTAAGATTTCAAATAATTTTTCCTACGGAAGAATCGAGGGGACACAAGCTATGTGTGTAGTTCTGCAGGCCTTATCATTTTAACCACAAATTAGTTATTCAGATTGTATTAAAAACAATTTTCCGGTGAGAGATTCGCGGGGGCAAAGCTTTGTTTAAAGTTCTGCAGCATTTCACATATTGCCGCAGAATTGCACTTACGGAACTCGCAGTGAAAATTATTTATTCAAATGATGTTTAAAACGATTTTTTCGCGTAAGAGAAACGCGGGGTGGAGGGGGAGGGGAGTTTCCTTTCAAGTTTTTCGGGATTTCACATTTTGGGCACAGAATTTCTGACAGAGCTTGAAGTAAAAATAGTCATTCAAATTATTTTAAAACATTTTTTCCGCATGAGAGAATCGCGGGGACGAAGTAATTTTATTTGAAACAATTAACTTCAGGCTAAATTTAGGAAAATAGGTGTTGTCCCCCCCCCCCCAATCGAAAAAAATGTTTTTTTTTTTTTTCCTTTTGTTCTGCGATCTGAAAATTAGTTAACGTTCCAATGCCGAGCTTGAACTTTTTGAACTTGAGTTTTTTGAATTGAATTTCTGAACCGATGATTAAGTATATATATAGTAAGCATTAATAACATAATAATATATATATTTGTTAAACTAAAGCGTTTAAAATATGAATTAATGAAAATAAAGCAAGAAATATTTGCAAACTTATGAAATCTTTTTAATTCAAACTCTTCATAGAAAAATGAAACAAATTTCAAAAATAATTATTGTCTTTAACATGGTATTAAAAAATTAAGTTGATTTGGTTGGATTTTTGGCGTAAAAGCCTTAATAGGCTATACAGAGCCAAACAATTGTTTAAAAGTAAAAGTGTCAAAATGAAAATATTTGAAGCCTGTACAATTAAGAAAATTTTTGATGAAATCAACACATCAATGAAGTTTTAAATTTTGAATAGTAAAAAACAGAAATCCAATCTGCTGAAGAAAGAACAAAAAAAAAAAAAAAAAAAAAACACACACACACACACACACACACACACAAAGACAGCATGTAAGTACGCAAGCATATATGGGTCATTCCAATGAAAATGGTACAAATCATGTCCGAGACTTTGGATTTTTTAAAATCAATATTAATAACTCCCACCCATTAAGTGTATTTTTTATTGGTTCTCCATTTAATTTTGTGCCATCAAGTATCAATTGATTAGGTATAATCCATTTAGAAAGGACACAACAAAAGTTATCTTTGTCAGAAGGAGAAAATGACGTGGCCCAGCTTCAAATTGCTTGAATTTTCAATGTGATTTAAAATTAAACTGAAATGTAACAACAAAATAAATGACACTGCAGTGCACAAAAGATGCTTCTGATACCATTTCTGCAGTTTATTACGCAAATGAAAAAAAAAAAAAAAAATTCCCCAAAAAACACTATTCTATGTTTTTCTATGTTGCGAATTGTCCACTCTGTTACAAGCCTTTTGGAAATAAAATAAACAATTGCATTCAATCTGATATATTTTTTAAAAAATATCTACTTATATTAAAAACTGAGTATCTTTCTGACTATCTATGTCACGCTTATTTCTCCTGAACGCCAATGAACTGAAAGTCGAACCAGGTACCGATAGATAGGTAATTTTTCAGGCTTCATTAGTTTCAATCTATATAATTATACGATTTTAATTAGCGAAGATATCAATTAATAAGTAGTCAAATTTAAAGCGATTAAGCCCAATAAATGATTAAACTTCCAAGACATTTTTTCTTACCGTTGCCATTTTGAATTAAAACGTTAATTAAATTATTGAACTATTTAAAATTCCAAGATATTTATTTCTTTCCGTTGCGATTTTAAGGCAGGAATTCAAGTGAAACACGGACGATCGCAACTCACCAATGCAATCGCAAATTCCAAAATTTGGATTCAAGTGAAACGAATTCACTTGAATTCGACTTACAGTAGCGGTTGCAATATGCGATCGCCTCGAAGCGACTGCAATGGTGTTTCACTTGAATTCGGCCCTAAATTAAAACGTTAATTAAATTGAACTTTTTAAAATGAAAGAGTGTTATTTTTTTCCATTGTCATTTTAAATACGTGTTATAACAAAGTTCTAACAATTGTTTTTATTCTAATTATTAATGACATATTTTTTCTCAGGTACCATTTTGAAAATGTGTTTTTAAATAAAATTGCAATTGCTGTTTTTAGAAGGGACTTTTTCTGGCTGCGATCCATAAGTAGTCAAATTTAAAGCGAATGTTTAATTAATAAGTAGTCAAATTTAAAGCGATTAAGCCTAATTAATGATTAAACTTCCAAGACATTTTTTCTTACCGTTGCCATTTTGAATTAAAACGTTAATTAAATTATTGAACTATTTAAAATTCCAAGATATTTATTTCTTTCCGTTGCGATTTTGAATTAAAACGTTAATTAAGTTGAACTTTTTAAAATGAAAGACTGTTATTTTTTTCATTGTCATTTTGAATACGTGTTATAACAAAGTTCTAACAATTGTTTTTATTCTAATTATTAATGACATATTTTTTCTCAGGTACCATTTTGAAAATGTGTTTTTAAATAAAATTGCAATTGCTGTTTTTAGAAGGGACTTTTTCTGGCTTCGATCCAAATATTAAAAGAATTTTTCGTTTAGAATTTTGCAATTAATTTTACCGGAAGAAAGCGGTTTGGAAATAATTGTTTTTGGAAAGGAATTTTATTTGTAATTTAAGGAGAGTGCTAAGTATGCGCTACTTGACATCGTCTTTATTTCTGAGGAAGCATGTGCAAATAATTCGATTGATTCTTTGATGCAGGAAAGCTTTTTAGCGAGCCGCTTGAGCGGGGAGTAGTTTATTAAACTTTTCCTTGGTACTTTAAAGGCGAGCCGCCTTGGCGGCGAGTAGTGAATTGAAACTTTCCTCGCTACTGTAAAGGCGAGCCGTCTTGACGACGAGTAAACTGTTTAAACTTTCCTCATTTCTTTAAAGGCGAGCCGCCTTGGTGGCGAGTAGTTTTCTCAAACTGCCTTCACTACATTACAGCCCGTGCAAGGCCGGGCTACGCAGCTAGTAGGTAGTATAACTGCCGTGATTAGCTTGCTATATTGAATTATGTCATCAACAACCAGGGTGAGCCTCATTCTTTTCTTATGGTAGTTAATTTGAACTGTTGGATGTCCACTCTGTTAGTCGATTTCATGATGAAAAAAAGAGATTTTTTTCTTGAAATTGCAGACAGACTTAGTTTTAGGCTGTTTATCCCACTTTATGCTTGTTCTGTGATTCTAACTTTTCTTTGTGATTATGAATATATTTTGAAGGCTTATTTGTTCACTCTGTTACACAAAGTGATCAAAATATTTAATAGCCTTCCATAAATGAGTCATGTACTAGTTATTTACACTTCATTATACACAAATAAATTTAAACTCAATTAAAAAAAATATGATTAGTTGGTGAAAATTATTTAAATTGATAATCTTAAAATAAGTAAAGAGTTTCAGACCAGATTTGCACCATTTTCCCTGGAATGACCCATATATATATATATATATATATATATATATATATATATATATACACTGCGATTCAAAAGTTTAGACAAAATGCGAATATGTGAATAAAAAGAAAACTATTCAACGAAATGCTTTCAAATTTCTACTGCAGGTACACAATATGGTCCCAAATACTTGTCTGGAGTTCTTATAACTATAACTGGAATCAAATTTTGGATATTACAGAAGATAGTTTTTTACATTGTTGCAAAAGTTTAGACAATAGTCAGATTTTTTGCAAATATCCCTTGAAATGTGATTGGTGGAGGAAATGCGGGACTGTATTATTCATTTATAAAGTGCAGAGATTGCTGAACAAATAATCAAAATCTCAAAAGCTCTTTAGTTCTCGTGTAAAGAAGATGAGAAAGTTTGGAAGCCGAAATTTGAAAATGAGCCTACTTTATTAATTTTTTGTCTTTTAAATCGGCTCTAGTATGGTAGTATATTGTTTTTTACTTTGTGGAGAGCAAATTCAGACATGCGTATCGATCAAAAAGTCCAAGAAAAATGATATTTCTTAAGTATGCAGGAATTGAAAAAACGGCTCAGACTGACGATTCGCCCCTTAATCCTACAAAACTTCAACTTGGGTCAAAAACAGCACGTGACAGCATAAGTAGATGAACATATGAATCGGAATGCATAAAAAAAAACAAAGAATTGTGCCTGAGCCTTTTAGGACAGAGTGTCCCAAAAGAACCAGATTTTATTGGTAAAAGCAGCACAGCATATGATCATTGGAT
>JAXGGA010022175.1:0-15415 GCA_038373865.1 Uloborus plumipes | reverse complement strand
ATTTCGGGCAGTATGTGTCGAAACACGGATGCCAGTAGCCGAGCAAAGTTGTCGATGCAATTTAGTGGCACTCATATTTCGGTGCCTCCGAGCCGATAAAGCTTAATAGCGGTCTTCATTGGGTGTTGTAACCACTCTACGTCCTTGTCCTGATCTATGGTCAGCACTTTTAGTCTCTAGAAAACGGTTCCAGACCCCGGAAACTACACTTTGAGAAACTCCAATGGCTTCCTCTACCTCAGCTTGTGTTTGGGCTGCCTCTAGTCTGCCAACAACTCTAGAAGTTTCTGAATTGGTCATAGGTCTTCGTTGAGACATGGCACACATCGGAACAATGCTCTTACAGAACATTTATCATTCTTTTCTGCCTTATCTTATAGTAAAGGGATAGTGAAATTTCATTCGCTGCCGCTAAAGAGTCGTTTTTGACGTCAAACTCAAAATTTGCATACTATAAAGTTCGGAAATGAGCAAAATTTACATTTGCAACTCTTTTCTTCCCTTTTATGCCAAAAAAAAAATGTTAAAAAATGTTTAAGCCCATTTTTTATAGTAAACTTACAATATCCTCTAATTGTTTTGAGCAGTGTAAATAATTGATTTAAAAAAATAATCTTGTCTGTGCAACAAACTTTGCAAGTTATTTTAATGTTAATTTTTTTAAGCAAATTATTTGTCAACATCGCTAAAATAATGAGACGCACCTATATTCTAGCAAACAAATGAAAAGTTTTCCTTTGATGTTATGCTCATGAAATAAATTTTGTGCTGCATGATATACTGATATTTGTGAAAATTAATATTTATCTAAAACAGGGGTGGGCAACCCGCGGCACGCGTGCCACAATATGGCACGGCAGAGCAGTAATAGTGGCTGATGCGATGACTGATTGATGGCTGATGTAAAATTTAGGGGAAAATATCGATCTCAAAAATATTTTAAAACTCTTAAACTGATAAATTTTATGATATTATGGCGATTAAGTGTCAGGAGGCTGGCTTACAAATTTTCTGTGCTACCATATTGCAAAGTACTTAGCGTTAGCTTCGGACATACAACGAAAGATGTGACGCTACAGACAATGCTTTGTAAAGCATATTTGTGCAAAACACGAATAAAAACTTGAAATGCTGCAGAATGGATTTTTGATCTGCAATAGTTTCAGCTATGGATGATAAATTAAAAAAAAAAAAAAATAATAATAATAACTCTGCAACTAAAATTAAGAGACCAGATTGGACAAAATTCGGTATGGTTGCACAAATGAACACCCTGAACTTGTTTTTATTACATTACTTGAAAATTATATTTGGGGAGAAAACTTCAAAAGTGTCATCGAATTATCTATCAAAATCCTTGCCAAGGAATGATAATTTTTCTCTGCTGGTAACCCTGTAGTAACAAACAACCCACTGTATTAAAAACTACGAATTAGAGCTCTGAATGTTTTGTGAACTCTTCCCAGGAGAAAGAGAAGAGTATGGCAAGTTACTTCTTTATTGAAACGTCCGATAGCTATTTAAAGGAAAAATAGTCATAAGATTTTATAACTTGTGGGAGTCTGTTTTTTAAAATATCTGGAAGGAAAGCAATGAGGACTTGCTACTTAGAAATGAAGAATAGCAATTGAATTTAGCTATTTAATCTCTAATTATCCGGTGTTTTAGTAATTTAAATTTAAGATTGTATAGAACAAAGTTTCCATAACCAGTATAGGCCATCTACATTCTTTTATGATGAAACTTCAGTTTCTTTCCCTATACTTCGAAAAAAAAAAGGAATAAAACATTAAGAATGAATACTAATTTTCCAATGATATATGGAGAAAATTTTACACTTATTTTAAGCATTCATTCATGTTAGGTTTGATGATTTTCAGGATGATAAAAAAATGTTGATCTTTTCAATTCTTTGTCTATTTTTCTGCAAGACACTACTTGTTAACCTTCTGAAATCCAAATCAGAATTACTGACAGGGCCGGATTTACACATCTTTCGCCCATGGGCCCGAAAATTATCACCGCCCCCCCCCCTCAAAAAAAAAGGAACTTTGTTTTAGTGTAAAATGTTCTGATTTTGCACAAGATGAATATAACACAAAATAAAAAATAACTGAGACCCCCTATTTTATATTACGCAAACACTTTTTTTTCCAAAGGTCAAAATTATAGTCGTAATGTGAAGTTATTGAACCATGGTAGCTGACAGTAAATTTAATTTATTGTAATATTTTTTTTGTTAAACTTCTGCTAATTGTTGGAGATAGAATCAATTTCTTTAGCCATTTAAACATAGTTTTTGTTGGTATGGAAACCCATTTGTTTTAAGAAACGAGCATAATACTATAGTAACAATAACGTAATGAAAGGCAAGGCTAAGTAAAAAAATTTTCATGAAAGAAAATTATATTTTATTTGCTCAAAATATTACGTACTTTGTTAGAGAAAGGTAGGACCAGATTATCGAAATAAGATAAGGAAGTAATATAAATGACAAGTTGTGGGCATACTCAAGGGTTCTATTATTATTATATTAATGGGGATACAAGATACAAATGTAAAATGTTAGTTCATACAAAAACGAACTCGAACTGGGATATAACTCAAAAATTGCAGTTTTATAGCTATTTTATCTTCATCAATTTTAAATTATTATTCAGACTTTAATATGTTTGGAAATAAATTGTTACACACTGATTTGAACAATTATAGTCTCACTAGCTTCGTTATGCACTTACTAAAAACTAATAAACGCTAATTAGAACAATGTGACTGAAAGACCAATTCCTAGAATACGGAGCAGGGGGTGAAACCCCTTTTGCCGCGAGGGGATGCTTTTCTTGTTTTCGACTTGAACACAGTCGCCTGGTCTTGATAAGGAAAAAAGAGGAAAATAGAGCTTCTGCTGAAAAGTTAGGCTAGGTGAAAATGTCCGATGCACTTTTGAGACAGAAAAAAATAACAAAAAAAAAAGCGCCGCTCCTGAATTACATGAAGATTTTTTTTTTTTAAAGATAGAATTGGAAATAATTCTGAAATTATTTTGTTATTTGCGGAAATTTTTGATTGATACAATCTGCCGCCCCCTAAAATTTGCCGCTCTGGGCCCGGGCCCAGGTGGCCCATGCCTAAATCCGGGCCTGATTACTAACCTTTTGCATTGGTAATCAAATATAAGAGTTTGCTTCAACAAAAAGTTATCAACGTTATATAGAAATTTGGAAATTCGTACCAACAATTTTTTTTTTTCACATTTACACACATTAGCTGTTTGGTGCTGTTGTAGATTTTGTTCAAAATACGTTTCTAAACAAATATTTTTTGTTATGAATGCTTACAAATCTAAATAATATATTAATAATAGCACAATATTAATTGATAGCACTTCAAACACTTAAACTTCTTACCTTTCTCAAAAACTAATTTTAAAATTAAAGACTTAGTAAAAAAAAATAGACTCATAAACCACATTAAGTACAGACTGTTTAATTTTTAGAATAGAATGTTTGATGACATTTGCTTCTATTTTAAGCATAACCACTGATAGAACCTATAAAAGTGTTTATTAACGATAACTCTTAAGTTCGGACTTGTTTTATCTTTAATATCATTTTAATTTCAGTTACTTAGATTTACGATAATTTTTTTTTTATTTCAGTAAGAATTGCATAGTCAGCCAACATAAAATCTTTTTCTTAACTTTTTAAAGAAATTCAGTTTGTAGGAAAAAAACAATGTGGCGTGCTGAGCTTTTTCTCTCCAGATAGTGGCACTCTCCCTAAAAAGGTTGGCCACCCCTGATCTAAAACATTCAAACAATAAACTAAACTTGAATTTAAAAAAAACCTTGATTTTTTTTTTCATTTTTCAGTTTAGTTTATTGTTTTTATTTTTTTTTTTTTTTTTTTTTTCAAATCATTCAAAAAATAAACTAAACTGGAAAAAAGTAAGGTGGGAAACCCCACCTATTGTGTACCCTGCAGCTGTATTTCGTTCTTGGTATCTAAGAGAAGGTTATGAACTCTCCCTCGGGATCTGCACTTGACATGATTAAATTACAAGAAGTAAGTATTAAAGGCAAAAATTAAGAAACATATCAACTAATTAAAAAAAATTCAACCGAATTTAGAGAAAGACAATAAACATTGCAGAAAATACCAACTTTCAACATTGGGGCTTCTTTCTTGACTTTCTTTTTAGGAGGCATAAGTTTTTCTTTCTCAGCATTGCGTTTCAATCTTCTAAGTTGTTCTTGAATCCTTAAATAAGATCAGAAAGTGAGATTTAGGATGACTTTTTATACTGAACTTAAAAAAAAAAACCTTTACCTTTTTAGCTATAGCAAAGTATTCTGGTACGAAGTTCAAGAGAGAAAAAAGCAAGACATTTGCCTAGAACTCAACGAGCCTACTTTTCGGCGTACCAATTTTGAAGTTATTTACATATCCGAACTCCTACTCATAAGCAATTTCAATTTCTTACCATTAGCTTAATTTGTCTCTCAGTAGACTTAAGCTTCAAATTATTTCTAATAAACCATTTTAACAATCAGAAAAAATTACAGCAAACAAAATGTCTCTTTTATGGAAAAAGAAAGCCATTTGTTAGCACAAAATCAATCTTTCAAACTGCCACGCATTATGTTTCGCAAAATTTCAACTGTTACAAACTTTGGATTCAAAATTGACAAAATACTGACCAAAAACAAATAAAGAGCCAATTATTTCCAGAATATCCTACACAAATCAGGAATTCTCCACAGCACTGTTTTATAGGTTTTCTAAAGGTGTACCAAACAAAAACAGCAGCTCCCAATGTATAATAGTTCCCAGGTAATTAAAAAGCTTCTCAAAAGAAGCTTCTGAAAAGTAATTAACACATATGAAGTCCTACTCAAAAGCACCCAAATGCACAAAGAAACAGCAGCTCACAAAACTACAATTTTCTGAATCGAGCAAATTCCTCTAGGAACGTCATTTCAGGGTTGGGGGGGGGAGGGGGACATTGGGAAATCAATGTATTTACATGTAAGTAGGTGTAGTTTTTTGCCATTTTTTGACAATTTTACCTTGTGTATATACCTTCCCCCCCCCCTGGAAAAATTCGAAATGACAAGTGCAGTTGAACAGTTTCACAGAAATAGACTCCAAAACTGACTATAAATCCTAGGAAATGTGCTTAGAATAAATGATTGCATCTAGTTTTCTGAGCCATGAGAAAGATTCTATTTAAAACTAGCTGTGGGGCCCGGCGTTGCACGAGCTTTAAAGTAGTGATGAAAATTTAAATAAACTACTCGCCGTCAAGGCGGTATATAATGATATATAACCGCCAAGGCGGCTCGCCTTTAAAGTAGTAAGGAAAGTTAAAACAAATTACTCGCCGCCAAAGCGGCTCGCATTTAAAGGAGGGAGGAAAGTTTTAGCGAAACCGGTTCTAAAAAAACTACTCCCCGCTAAAGCAGCTCGCTAAAAAACTTTCCTGCATCAAAAAGTCAATCGCATTATTTGCACATGCTTCCTCAGGAATAAAAACAATGTCAAGTAGCACATATTTAACACTCTCCCTAATAAACAAATACAATTCCCTACCAAAAACAAATATTTCCAAACCACTCTCTTCCTATAACATTAATTGTAAAATTCCAAACAAAAAAGTTGTTTTAACATTTAGATCACAGCCAAAAAAAATCCCTGCTAAAAACATGAATTACAATTTAATTTGAAACACATTTTCAAAATGGTACCAGAAAAAAAATATAAGTCATTAAGTAGGCAGGAATTCAAGTGAAACACGGACGATCGCATTATTTGCCTTGTTGAAACGCCGTAAAATGAAATGCTTTTAAGAAACGAAATGAAGAAGAGGACACCAACAATGAATTTAAAAGATGTCGCCATAGCAACGCAATAAAACGTTAATAGTTTGACCAGGAAAGAGGTTTTCGAACTCAAAGTTCAAACGCTTGTAACTTTTTTTCTAGTGGAGATAAAAGCTTGGTTCTTCGACTCTAAGTCGAATCAATTCTGGGGTTAAAAATATCGCTCTATCCAATGGCGTAAAAATCAAAACTGTGGAATAATTAGTTTATTTTTTATTGATGGTTTTAATGAACCAAGTATTGCAAGAAATCGGGTGAAGCCTTGCAAAAGGCAAGTTTAAAAATTGAATAACTCGTGCTGTGTTTAAGTTAGAGAATCGGAACAAACTGCATAAGACAGACAAAATTTTTCTGCTTCCACCGATAGATAACATAAATATGTGCAAGTAATTTTTAACCCCAGTATTCGGCGATTTATGTGAAAATTGCCTTGAATTCGAATAAAAACGAATCACTTATCGAATCTTTTCAAATTATAGCCTTAAGTCTTTCTGTATAAATGGACTATTCAACACAAAAAGAATTTTTCAGATCGAACCAGTAGTTCCTGAGATTAGCGAGTTCAAACAAACAAACAAACAAACTCTACAGTTTTATATTATTAGTAAAGATGTTAAAATAAGGGATGCAGGCCCCTCTTTTTCATAGGGAATTTTGGGCACATGCCTAGGGTCCCACAATCAAAAAGGGCCCCCAGCTCTTGATACAGGCTAATTATCTCAACATCCAACAGATGTGGATTGCATTACATTATCTGTTCATTTAATGTGGCTAAAGAAATAAAAGAAGTCTTGGAACCCCATTTATCTACTTTCTTTGTTTATTCTCTCTGTCAAGGTAACAGGGGCTCCATTTTCCTTATGTGCCCAGGGCCCCAATAGGTTAAAGACGGCCTTAAAGAGACGCAGTTTTTAATCAACCAATTTTGACCCATTTGAAATTACTTTTGCTTAAAACAAGATATTATACTGAATGAATATATTACACCTAGCCAATAGTTTCAAACTCCAGGTATCATGCCCCCATCCGACTCAAAATTTACAAATTATAGTGATAGCAGTGTAAAAACCTTTTTTTTTTTTGGAGGGAAGGGGGGAATGGAAACAGTATAAAGAGATTTACAAGAAAGATCCAAAACAAAACTGAAATTTAAAAGGAAACTAGCTGTCGTGGCCGTCACGAAACTTTCTTCTATATCTATCTTATGAATTCCGGTTACAAAATAAAATACGTACTCGTCCGAATAATTGGAGACAGCTCCAATTTCCCAATTATCGAAAACCCCCTGCAAATACAAAATCAATGAGCGAAATTGGAAATCATAGCAAAAGCCTTGTTTAGATTAAGTGCAAACATTTTATTTGTTAGTAAAAAGAAATTGTCAACAGTTAAAAATTTCAAATCATTGAAAGTTTTCAGCTGTTTTGATAATTAAATAGCGTGAAAGCGATTTTTTAATGAATTAATTTTTCGCATTGTTGACTGAGCGCAAAAATCACTCCACCCCCCCCCCCCTGGGGTGATTGGCGCCAAAATTTAATCGATGCTTACTTCCTTATTGGGTTAGTGTTATTCCAAATTTCATTCAAATCGCAGCAATATTTCCCGAGATACAGTAGGTGCAATGACAAAATAAGCACTTTTTATTGCTCCACCCCCTTTGAGATATTGACACACAAATTGAATCAGCACCTGTACTCAATAGGGTCTACCTATGGCCCAATTTTCGTTTGATTCCGCCGGTTACTTCCTGAGATATAGCAGTCACCCCCGCGCAGAACACGTGCGACTGCTCCACCCCCTTCAAGATATTGACAAACAAATTAAATCAGCACCAGTACTCAGTTCGGTCTACCTATGGACCAATTTTTGTTTGATTCCGCCGGTTACTTCCTGAGATATAGCAATCACCCCCGCGCAGAACACGTGCGATTGCTCCACCCTCCTTCAAGATATTGACAAACAAATTAAATTAGCACCTGTACTCAGTAGGATCTACCTATGGACCAATTTTCGTTTGATTCCGCCGGTTACTTTCTGAGATATAGCAATCACCACCGCGCAGAACACGTGCGATTGCTCCACCCCATTCAAGATATTGAGAAACAAATTGAATCAGCACCTGTACTCAGTAGGGTCTACCTATGAACCTGTGGTGTTAAGCGCATCATTTTGAGATGCAATTAGTTACATTTAATTTTGTTAAGCTTAAACTAAAAAAAGGAAAAAAAATTAATGGGAAAATATTCCCTAGAAATTCAGAAAAAAAAGGTTAATTAAATTAAAGGCCGAAACGTAAGTGGAAAGTAACATCGCGAAGAAAATTTACCGCAAAAAATCTCCAGACCAACGCCTGGCTTGAATGCCCTAGTAATTTAAATCCAAAGCCAAAAAGAAAAGAAAGGAAATGACTTACCCCGCTGTCGTGTAGATGTGTTTGACAACTTCAGAAAACAAAACATCTTGAAAATCAACACTGGAATTTTATTCAAGGCAGCCTCATCTATTATACATTTCTTTCACCTTTTTTTGTTATTACCTGAGAGCTCTCTCACAAATTTTTAATTAAATGAATTTTTTTGTTGAATACTTCATATCAATACCTTTTTTTACACTAATTTATATAAAATAATTAATATTGTTCAGTTGCATATGTTGAAAAAAAAACAGTTCATATCTTGATGGATTGACGAACTTGAAGAAAGTTCAAAGTTATTTATAGCTAGAGTTTATACTGTTTAAATTCAGGTGTCGATGATGGAACGGAAAAAAAATCACTTCTTAGACTTGAAATTTAAACCTGGAGCTGGAAACGCGGGATGATGTAGCCGGGGGATGCGACGCGCCACAAGGCAGAAAAGAAGGACTTACATGCTAAGTGAGCGTCTGTAAAACTTGTA
This sequence comes from Uloborus plumipes, assembly GCA_038373865.1. NCBI lineage: Eukaryota > Metazoa > Arthropoda > Arachnida > Araneae > Uloboridae > Uloborus > Uloborus plumipes. The sequence continues at coordinate 6,634 of JAXGGA010022175.1, read as the reverse complement.
AAATATATTGCAGGGAGGAAAACGAGTTTGAACGGAATTCTGGAATCGTAGCGATGGGATTGAAAAAAAAGGTCCTCTTTACCACATTAGATAATGGACGCTGCATTGTTGAATCCCGAATCTCGCAGGCAAGCGATTTTTTACTGTCGTGAAGAAGACGCTCTGCATTACTCTGTCTGGAATCTCGCCCAAAGGCGAAGTTTCGTTGTGGAGGAAAGGCGGGCTATTTCATCTTTGCTGGGGATCTGCCGAGAAGAGGACAGTGAGATTCCTTTTGTTAAGTAATTATTTTATAGGGCTCGTGCCTCCCTTTCGTTCTCGGCGGCAGTTTTCCATCTTCTCCAGCTAACTCGAGCCTCGATAAAACTCAGCTCCCTGATAAACACGTCGTACCGACAGACACCGTGTCCAGAGTCAATCTGCCGAAATTCGCGCGCTCCGAACACCACACTCCTGCGCTTGACCTTGAGCGGGCCAATCACAGAAAAGCGTGGGAGGGAAGTCAATGACCTGAAGAGAGGGAGCAGGAAACTCTCGGGGAACTTTGGCCAATAGCGCGTGGCGTGGGTCAAATTTTGCCCTCAAAGAACAACCCAGCTGGGGGAGGGAAGGATGGAAAGAATTTCGGGGAGCTCCGTTCAATATGGCGAAAGATGGCGGAATACAAAAAAACCGAGATTTTGAAAAAAAGGAATTAAGAAAGTCGCGATTTGAAAACGCGTTAATTTAACCGAAAATGCTTAAATGATACGTGTAATTGCGCGGAAAATTAAGGGCAGTAAAAAGATTAAAAAGGGAAGGTGTTCCGGGGAAAAATTAAAAAGTTGTAGAAATAAAACGCGGGAGATTATCGTTAAGCGATCGTAAATGATAGGTTGCAAAATGATTGAAGAACTGAAAAAGAACCTAATGATGTGATGCAATATCACAGAACCAATTTTCGTTTGATTCTGCCAGTTACTTTCTGAGATATAGCAATCACCACCGCGCAGAACACGTGCGATTGCTCCACCCCCCTTGGAGGAATTCGCTAAAAAAAGTCAGGTGCACCAGTTCACACAGTGGTACATATGTGCAAAAATTTTTGTTCGATTTCATGCAGTAGTTTTTGCTCTAGAGCGGCCACAAAAACTGGTCACACACATACAGACTCACACACAGACACACAGACAGACATTTTCCAAAAATGGTCAAAATGGACTCAGCGCACATCAAAACGTGCAAATCCGTCAAAATTCGACATTCGAAAATTTTCACGAAACCAATACTTTCTTCTATATATTAGATATAGAAGAAAGTAAAAAGGACAAAATTTCGAAAAAAAAAAAAGCTTCCAGGAATTTAAAATTGAAAACAGGTAGTAGTTGGAAGTCGAGTTAAGCACATTTAAAAATTGCAGCACCTCAAAATTTTCGATTTAGGAGCACCACTGGCTAGCTATGTCAGGGTTGTCCATCCCCCAGGTAGCAGTGGGCAGCCCCCTCAAATAAGATAAAAACTCCTCGAATAAGAGCTCCTCAAAAAGAGGAAAATACACCTAAAAACAGCTCCTCCCCCTAAAATTTTCAATGCTGCAGTCTGTGCCATTGAATTCCTTTCCTTTTATGAACACCACAAGCTAAGTAAATAAAAATCTCTTCAGAAATATCACATTTAAACAAAAATCCTTACGGCTTAAGGTTTCTAATATAATGAATGAGGATTTAATTCTTTACAATGCATTACAAGCTACAATCAGTAAAGTCTTTGCTATTTATCAATATTTATATACTTTTAATTTAAGGAATTCAATTGTATTGAGAGAAAATATTCATGTTATTTACCGTCGTCTTTCTTTGCGTATTTCTTCCTTTTGCTGCTCATCTAATGTGGATGCAAACTGCTTTCTGAAATGAACATTTTAACACAGAAAATTTTACTAAAAACCAAAAAAGTGTACAAATAAAAATATGATCATTCACTCATCACTCCGAAAATTAAAACTGAAAAATGGTACAGATTGATAATAACAAATAAAGTATCATCAATGATAACATTAATATTGTCAAATAATGCAACAACAAATTCACAGCATTTATAATAATCTGGTACTAATGCTCATGGATATTTATTTACATGAGATAAAACATGCAAAGGGAAAGTAAGTCACTAACTTTGCCCAACCTTGAACAATGCACCACTATATACTCTTCTTGTTTTATTCAAAAACAATTTTAAGACTGATTTCCCATTTTATTACTCTTCAAGAGCTTTCATGATTGGAAGATAGCTTGATTCAGTTATCTTTCCACATTTATAATAAAAAGTCAAACCTAATTTATTACATTTTAAATAACAAAAAAACAATAAAATGCAAACAATTCATTTGTTTGGAAAATAACTGCACGCAAAGCTTAAGATAACAAATTAACAACATGAACTTTACAATCTAGTTTCCAAAAAATATTTAGATGGCTTTCTAACACCAGTTTAAATAGCAATAAATTTCTAAATTTATGAGATATGGGAGCACAAAAAGTGGGGGAAATCAGACATTTTAGAAGCAAATTACAGAGGAAGAAAAATCATTTGCACTACCTAGAGCTTCTAATAATCTTCTGAACCACGATGGCTTCATTTGGGGCCACCTAGTCCCCCCCCCCGTCAACATACAGTGACTTTAACAGTCGGCTAAAAATAAGGTAAGGTGGCCTCAAATGAAGTCACTATGCCTCAAAGAGGCAATCGAATTTCAAAACACTCATGGCTACATACATAACTTTCATTATGGGTAAACAGAGCTCACGATACATTTTCATGTATTTAAAATTAATTGCTGTTTAGAAAAAAGAATTCCTCTTGAATTTCCGGGACACTCTTTTGCTTAAAATTTTAGAAAAAGAAATTACATGAAAGAAGCATCTTTTGTTGTTCGGATTCTAACATAAGTATCAATAACTGCAGGCTTGCGAACAGTTTCAATTCGCACAAACTCCTTCCCATCCGGGTTTTTAAATGTTCTGTATATTTTCAATATTTTTCCATTCTAAAAAGGAAAAGAAACACAAGTGTTCTTTTACTCATGAAAGAACTAACAATAAATCTACATTCTTACACATAGATATCACGAATTAACTTACAGAATTGGACCCAGTGCTTCCCAGAGACGCATTTTCATCTTCCCTGTCAATTTCCCGATCTGTGAACAAAATTCAATAAGTACATTAGGATGTGCAAAATTTTTTAACATCAAGTAACATATATATATTTTTTTTTAATTTGAAGAATTTGAAATCAAGTTATTAAATTCCAGGTTTCTTGAATTCTATACATTTAGATTCAAATTCACTTTTCTGTTTAAAATTTTGGAAAAAACATTTACTGTAAAATCCCGAAAGTACTCCCCATTGAATATACTCCTCCTTATTTGTCTAAATGGAAATTTATCTTAAATCCCAAATATACTTAATCTTTAATCTTGATTATAACTCCCCCTCCTGAAATATATCTGTTTGGTTTTGAAAAGGAGGGGGGTTACTTTCGGGATTTTACGGTATATTATTAACATAATTTTTAACTATTATTTTTTAAAATTATCTTTATATAATGAAACAATATTGATTCAATTAATATTTAACTCAAATGGCATTAAAATTTTATTTTTGGATAGTATAATTTTTTTTCCAGTCATTACTATCACAAGTTTTCATTTTCATTTCTATTTTACAAATACTGAACTCCAGGTAGGCTCGTCATTTAGAAGGGTCGGGGCCCGGCTTTGAGAAATCAATGCATTTGCATATAAATGGGAGTGGTTTTTGTTGCTTTCTGATAAAATTGCATTGTGTTTGTACACCCCCCTCCCCCGGAAAACTTGAAATAACGGGGATCTGACTCCAGGTAGATCAGCTAAATTATTACATGACAAAAGGACAAATTAAAATCAATCTATTCAGTATATATGAGTAAACAAGTGTTGAAAATTCTGCAGAACATTTAGCAGACAAATTGACTAGAAATGTAGAAAATTTATGCTCTCAGTAAAGCTTTGCGTAAAACATCTTGGATCAAGGTTTATTTTTGGATGCTTAATTCTTTATTTATACATCAAAGTTTAAAACATTATAGTAAAAAATAAATGACTTAAGTAAAGAATTGAAAAATATTTACTTGAGATGGGAAGAAAAATAATAGTCACCCCCATTGCTTTTAAATAAGAGGTTGATCTTATCACTTTTGTGTAGCAAAATTACAAAAGTGTTATACTGCCTGAAAATCAATTTTAAAAGGCATAGTGACCTGCATTGAAGCACTTCAAAAAGACTCCTCACTAACATTCTAATGGATCCCTTCTCATATTGGCCTGGAGGGAAATGAGACTACAGATAAACTCGCTAAGGCTGCAGCTGTTCCCAATGTGAATTTTGATTTCGATCTCTAGAAATCTCAACAGGAAAAGGGCCTTAAAGGAACTTGGCACTCAACCAGTGTCCTCCCACCAATGCTATATGAGCGGAACCTTAATTGAAACAGGTCTGAGTCATCACAAATCTTCATGCCTAGCAAGATTACGTACAGGGCACACTAGAGCAATAATGTTCATGGCGGGAGAAAAAGTTTTTCCTAATTGTACAATTTACAATGTACAGCAAGGATTGCCTGAACATATTCTTAGCTGTACTTGGCTGGCAAGGAGGGAAATCTTTTCAACAAAATTTTTACAAACACTTGGCTTTTTAAGGGTTTTTAATGTAATAGAAATTATTTAATTTTTGAAACTTTTAGGTTTTATGTGTGTTTTTATGTTATATTTAGATGCTGTGCTTCTTCCATGTCCACGGATTTGTTTTTTTACACTGGGGATTTAAAAGTAAAATTTAGTCTCAAAAAGTTATCAAAAAAATAAATTCTCTAAACGATATAAATAAAACAGAATATATGTGTGCGTGTGTATGTTCCGTATACAAATCCGCAATTTACATTGGATCTGGACGAAATTTGGCAGGGAGGTAGTTGGCCACCGGGAAGGGTCATGGGTGGGGGCGAGCATCAAAAAAGTACTGATCCATTTGAATTTTAATTTAAGGACTCAAAAATGGCGTGAAATGGCTCTTTCTACTCGAAATAATTTTCAGTTCTTCTCAATTTTGGTCTCATTGGAAAGATCAGGAAAAATATCTTTAAAGCGGATTTCCTTCCGAAGGTTTTGAAAATTACTCGCCACTAATTTCTCCCCGAAAAAGATACAGGCATTTTTAACCTAGTAACTCCAGGTAGGCCCGTCATTTAGAAGAGTCGAAGGGCTTTGAGAAATCAATGTGTATTAGCATGAAAAAGTTAATTTTACATTTGATTTTAAAAGTGGTCTGCGGCAAATATGAAAGAAATTAACTAGCACGAAAGAAATCATTAATAAGAAAAAGGTTTTGGAATTTTTCTTCTTGAATACAAACAAATAAAATTCTTGCTTTTCCTTCAGGCGTTTCCTGTTTTGGGGGGGATTCAAAACTTTTTTGGAGACTGATTAATTTTTTGTACTTCACGCAAGCAATAAAATCGACTTGAATCTAATCGGGACTTTAAGACACACATCACTTGACAAAACTTTTATTCTCAATGTAGAACGGTCAGAGCTGGACAATACTGAATAGAAGGGAAGGAGTTCTTACTTTGGTATTTGTATGGTAACAAAAATATAAGTACTTCATGTCTCATTCTTCGTTGATTTCATTCAATAAATTAAAAAAGTTTTCAGCCTTACAAATTTTTGTATGTCATCAAGTTGAACCAGGTATAAAAGAGGACTATTGCAAAGGATGGTAAATTCAAAGGAAAACAACACACGAAGTGCTAAGAACTTATTTGAAATTTCAAAACATATATATCATACGGAAAACTCTCGCTAAGCTTTTTCCGTATTAAATATGATTATCATATATGTTGGCGCATGATAGCCACTAAAGATATTTATTTCCACTTAGAACATTTCTCATACCATATATGGTCATCATCTAGGCTCAGATGCGGTTTCCCTTAACCCGTTCGGGACGGTAGCCCGCAGAAGAAAACCCTCTCTCAGACCGGCAGCTGTTAACGCAAACTGCATTCACGGGCCAAAGCATTTTCTCCCACTAAGCCTAATTCGCGATTTCGGAAATTACGCATTACATAATAATCGATAAAATGTACACTTTTCATAGAAATGATACCATTTTTAAAGATGAGATTAAATATAACATTTTCAATCATAACCAAAAACAATCATTAAAATAACTGATATTTAACATTAAAAATATAAATTTATTGTATTTTTCTACAACTAAAACTACCTAGATTAAACACTAAATATTGATACTAAATAGAAAAGAAACATGAAAAATCTTCACACTTAACATCATGACACACATTAATAATGAGAATTATTGCAATATTTAATATTGTAAAGCGGTATGAAAAATTCCAAAACACGGATCGATGCAGAGACCGACATTGCACATTTTGCATTCGTAACCAGTTTCACGTCTTTTATTGTGCTTTGAACAAACTGCACATCTCCTTCGAAGCTTTTTTCCATCTTTTCCAAATGAATACTAAAGTAAAACTAAGTTAGAGTGCCTCCCATAAAAAGCACCATCCTTAAAACAGAACCGAAACT
>JAXGGA010022174.1:0-15415 GCA_038373865.1 Uloborus plumipes | reverse complement strand
ATATTCGAGTTAAATTTTTTGATTGGTTATTTTTTAAATTTAAATTTAGAAATGAACCAATCGTTAATTTCTCTTTCTCGAAGAACTCTGGTAGATGGCAGTGTATCGTGAACTTAGAATGAAATCTTGCTCTGTGCTAAAAACCGGGAAGTTTCAGGCATTTAGTATTTAGGAGGCGTTGGTAAGGGCCATGCTCCACATCAGCGTAAAACCAACGCCTCCTAAATACTAATATTTAGTATTTAATATAAACTTAGTATTATATAAACTTAGTATTTAGGAGGCGTTGGTAAAACGCGACCGAAACTGAAGGCAGAAACCGAAAATCCGGGTACTTTCCATAGGTACACCATTGAATACATTTTACACTTCTGCCTAATTTTTCCGCTTTACGTCGATGTGGAGCATGGCCCTAAGGGTTGGGTTTTTTTTTTAAACTTTTAATTTAATCGTAGTATTGTTAGCAACTAGCTTTGTTTTGCGTCGGTTCGGGTGGTACATTGTGATTGATTTCAAATTTATCCTAGACTGAAGAAGATCCTTGAACTTTTGCACCAAATGCATGCCGCCAAGAAAACCACATATGTCGGACAGCCAAGAAAAATGTTGAAGGGAAAAAAAACATGCAAAGTAAATTTTGAAGAGAAAAAAAAAAAAAAACAGGCAAAGAAATAATATTAATGCAAAAACATGTGATATCTCCCCAAAAACAACAGTGTTGTAAAAAAATCCCCCGCCAAGAAAACCTTAAATACTCAGCCTTAAAAAGTTATGATATCGAGTTTTCCCGCCAAGTTTGTGCCAAACTACAACTAACCTGTATGTATAGTTCTTTTAAATTGTTTTCAGTCCTGCCAGGCGGGAAGTTTTTATTCATTAAGCAACCACCTCACAAGACAAAGCTTCCCGCCTGGCAAAACTGAAAACAATTTAAAAGAACTATACATACAGGTTAGTTGTAGTTTGGCACAAACTTGGCGGGAAAACTCGATATCATAACTTTTTAAGGCTGAGTATTTAAGGTTTTCTTGGCGGGGGATTTTTTTACAACACTGTTGTTTTTGGGGAGATTATATTAACTAGAGTTACCCGCCACGGCTTTGCCTACGGTAAAAATTTAAAGGATTTTAGTTGTTGTCGCTGTATCCATAATGCACAAATTAAAAAAAACTAAGTGCAGTTCCCGCTTGGCGAAACTTACCATGCTTAACAGATTCTAATCTCTTTTAGTTCAATTTATTTTCAATTTAAGCGAAGTTCTAGTTTCAGCTAATGGCCTTTTTATTTTCTTGATTTGTTTTTAATTTTAGTTATGATTTATTTTTTTACATTTTGTGGAATGTTATGAGAGATTACTATTTAGTCGAACATACCAAAAAGGCAAAAAAATTACCATCACTGTTTTCATTTTGGCATTATTTAAAATCTTATCAAAATATTTAAAAGCGCTTACACTTTTTTTCTTCTTGTTTCAAAAACTTTGTTATGCCTTCATTGCATTTAGATAGCAAAACAATAATAATAGTAATAATAATAATAATAATAGTAATAATAATAATAATTCAGGATTTTGGAACGATAGTTCCATCAAATATTCTAATGGATTTAGAATGGTCAAATTAATTTATTTGGCGAATTATTTGCATTTTAATGATACTTTTGGAATGACCAATATTTTGAAAAGCTCGTAAAGATTTCTGTTCTCGGTAATGCTTTTGAGAACATTTCAATAACTGAGATCTTTGGTAGGCACTTTTCAGCTACAGGCGAAAATTAAAATTTTAAGCTTGAATCGTCCCCCAGCAGCACCAGAACATTCAAATTTGGTGCAAAAATGGTGTTATTGGTCAAATAACGGTACTAAGTGTCCCTTGAACGTTATATTCGACGTGCAAAAACAGTAATATTATCACGGTGTCATTTCAGTGCTTAAAGAACGTGATATTTGACGTGCAAAAACAGTAATATTATCACGGTGTCATTTCAGTGCGTAAGGAACGTGATATTTGACGTGCAAAAACATTAATATTATCATGGTGTCATTTCAGTGCTTAAGGAACGTGATATTTGACGTGTAAAAACAGTAATATTATCACGGTGTCATTTCAGTGCTTAAGGAACGTGATATTTGACGTGCAAAAACAGTAATATTATCACGGTGTCATTTCAGTGCTTAAGGAACGTGATATTTGACGTGCAAAAACAGTAATATTATCACGGTGTCATTTCAGTGCTTAAGGAGGTGCTTAATTTCTCAGAATTGAGGTCGTGAATTGCTGCTTTTTAGAAAGGGGGGAGGAATCATATCTGCAGAAACTTTAAGTTTTATCCTAAACAACTCTTTCTCCCAAGATCCTAATCAGATTTGCATACATTTTAGTAAAAAAACATATTCATAATAATAAAATGATATTGCGCCCTTAGTCTTTCATAGATGGCGCCTCCTGCAAAAAAAATTTCCTTTTAAAGTATTATTTTTCTCCCTCGATATGATCAAGTAGCGTCTAGTGGTTAGCGTGTCCTGCTGGAGTCGCAAGGGACCCGCGTTCGAATCCCGCGGAATGAATATATTAAATTCAAAGTAATTAAACAATCAATAATTAAATTAAATAAATTAATTACGTAGTTAAATAATGAAAACCAAGATGGCGATGATCATGGATCAAAAATGGCAGATCAAAAATGACGTCACGGTTAAAACACGTCACGGCCCCGGATAGTGGGGTATACGTAGTATACATTTTTAACTGGGGAGCACTGAAAACAAACGTATTTCCAGAACCTAAATATAACCTATCATTCCACGTTCAAAACTGGGACAAAAAAGGTGGTCAACACCAGATTTCGACGTGTCATATTACCATCGATCGATGAGACACATAGACGTTGACAACACGTGCTGTGAGAACGTGTTTTGAACGTGCCGGCTGGTACGTGTTACAGAACGTGTTTTGAACGCCTTTGTGCTGCCTGGGTCGCCATGGTTTCCCCTTTTCTCCCATTTTGCATTTTAATTTTGATTTCAACAATAGAAGCTTCTAAAGATGATTTGGTGAATTTTTTTAAAAGGAATTCTCACATTACACTTAGTGGCTTTTTTTTAGTTGGCGCATTTTTTTATTTTCAAGTATTAATACTATGTGGAAAATTAGAAACGAAAAGACGGGAGGATTGGAAATCTGGCCAAAACCTGGGTATATCTCCCTAAGGCCCCTATATATACGAGCCGGCGCATCAAGATTAAGTTTCACCACTTTGGATCCAACGCGTGCTTGTGTGTTTGAGAGGTTGTCTTTTCCGGCCAGTAATCGCGTTTTGGTAATTTTTCACTGTGAGCAATTATTAGCGGCACGCGGATTTGGCAAAGCTTAGCAATGTGCCAAAACTTTTTTTCTGGTAACCCTACTCCGCAACAATGAAAATATGAAAGTAAAAGTTAAGGAATTGGATCCAAAGTGGTGAAACTTAATCTTGATGCGTCGGCCTGTCTATATAGCGGCTCTATATCTCCCTATTGGCGTCAAATCTTTGTCGACAATTCATGCGCGAGGGAAATCTTTCCTTCGCAAACGAAAAGTATGTCACTAAAACCAAATTATTATTGCCGAAAATTTGACAACTGAGCCCAATTATCGAATTATTCCCTTTTTCTGAGGCATGTTAATCATATCGCACATCCAGAATGAAAGGGGCACATCTCAAAAATTGCATTTTTTGGAAATATTTTTAAAAAGCATACCTTAGTACACCTTACATGAGAAACTGACCCATTTTTTTCTAGAGTTAACAGTCGCAGCTAAAAAGCAACTTATGCCCTTATCATTCTGCCGATTGTGAAGGGAGAATTGAGTTTGAAAGGGGCACATCTTTGAAAATCTGAGTTCGCCGAGCGTCATTGGTGCAAATTATGGTTAGTACTTTTTTAAAACCAATTAAGAAAACCGTAATTTTGATTTGTTTTAAAATGACACTCGTTTTAATTGTTTGTTATTAAGTATAAATTGTTTGTGCACAAGTAATTTATGAAGGGTTCCTTTTTTTAGAACAAGAAGAAAAATATGATGTAACCTAGCGTCAAATCGTTAGGAATTACAATTTGATTTAATATCGTTCTGAAATGAAACAGCGATACGTAGGATAAGTCACGACAAGAACTTCAAAAAAAATAAATAAATAAATAGTGTATATGCCGATGTCCATAAGAATAGCTATTTTGAGATGTACCCCTTTCATTCTCCACGAAAATGGAGAATGAAAGGGGCACTTCTCATTAATTACTGACTTATTTAAAATTGGCCGGGAAACGCATACCATAGTCACCTAGCAAAACCTTTAATCAACCAAGCAATGAAAGTTTGGCTAGTTGTAATAATTTATTAGAGCTAGGGCAAGGATTTGAAAAAGTTTAAATTTTCAAATCGATTTTTCTCAAAACAGCTATTTTAAGATGTGCCCCTTTCATTCTGGGTGTGCGATATGTGTAAAATTAGACACAAAAAGAACATTATCCTTTGATGATATGCAAATAAAATAGAAATTTCAAGAAGTAAATTAATAAATTTGTCTGAAAATATTTATTAGAAAAATGGCGCAAAGGTTAACTGCTTCTTATCCAAATACTGTAAAACGTACTTTTGCAAATTTTGAAAAAAAAAAAATATTGTAAAATACGAACGGTTTGCAGAAAACAAGAATTTTAATATAACAAGTAGAAAGATAACACAACATTAAAACATCGTAGTGGATTGAAACAACTAAGAACGCGAAACCTAGTGATAGAAATTCAAAAGACTTAGAGTGTTGCCAAAACTGCGATAGCACAATAATGAAAGCAAAGCTGTTGCCAGATGCTCGACTTTCAACAAAAAAATCATAAATAATCCTAGAAACTGAAATAATAAAGAGAAAAACTTATTGTTCAAGAACCAATATAAATTTCAGGAAATCAAAAAAACAAAAAAAAGTAATCATCTGAAGAAGTGAATACAATAAAGCTTAAAATGCAATTAAATTACTTACTTTGAAAACAAAACAATGTGCGTGCACGGAAGAAATCTGCAGTTGATTTCACTGCAATTACAAAAACTGCTCCTCTGGAGTAAGAAAACAGGGAGTAATAAGTTTTTAATTACCTAATTTTAATTAAATTTTAGGAAATCTAAGGTGACTTTAAAAATTTCGGTTACGACTTGAACATCATCAGTATGAGGACTAATTTTGTACCAATTTTCATAATCGTACGTTGCGTTAATTTTCCAGGAGAGCGTTTGACCCGCACCCATGACGTCATCAAACTTTCATTTTATATATATAGATTACTAGCGGTACCCGCACGGCTTTGCCCGTGGTATAAAAGTAAAAGGTCATTTGGTAATGAATTGATATCGCAGAAAGAATACTCAATTTTAGTTATAATTCAACTGTAGTTTTTTAAAAGTATGTTATAAAAATAAGCCAAAAGAGAACAAAGGAACAATTTTGTTGCTTACAGAGATATGAAAAAGCAAAGACCTTAAAAAATATGGTAGCATTTGAGTACTGTCATGCAATAATATGTTTCTCTGAGAAGGAAACATATTTAATCAGGTATTTATCATACGCAAATAATTTTTTCTACTCTCGAAAACAAAAATAGTTGCGTAGCAACGTGCCTTGGAAAATTTCAATTATTGAAGGTTCTTGACGCTATTTAAAAAGTCGCCAATTTGGTAGCTAATTTGGGATACCTGGGGTAATTCTGAACCCCTATCCCTTCCATAAATAAAGAAACTTACGTAATCTCACTTTTGTGAAAGAGAAATTGTCGCCAAATGTTGAGGTATTCTCTATGAAGCTGATTACTTTTTTGGCAATCTGAAATCAATTTGAATATTATATTTGGCGCTAAATGTACATCATTCCGTAAGGCGTTAAAATAATTTCCAATATTGCAGTATATCATAGCAAATAGTATGGACATGGAAACGAACTATTGATTGGACGTTTGGCGAGAAAATATAGTAACATACTTTGATTGAAAACAGCAATAGATAAAGAACAAAATAGTGTTCGCGTGGAAAATAATGCATGAAATCTAAGCCTCTACAAATCTAAAGGAGTTCCGAAATATGAAACTGAATCTCATTTGCTTTTTAAAAAAAAGATTAATCTGTTAATCAAATACCTTTTTTATTTTTTATACTTGAGATAGTTATTGGGAAAACTTCCATTATTGGGGCTCTTGGCGCGATTCAAAAGATCGCCAAATTTACGGTAGCAAGCAATTCCAACTATCTGCCAGAGAGTTGAGTTGATACACTAAATACTCGATTGGATTGATGAAAGCCTTCGAAAATGGCGTTTTAAATTGAAATTACAGAGACAGAATCAGGTCTAAAATTGAGATAAAAAAATAACTACTCATCGGATTTTGTTGAAACTGGTCTCTAAACCTTCCCAGTACCAAAAGGAACAAACGGTGAAAATTTCAGCCAAATCTCCCGGGTAGTTTCTGAGATCTTAGGGAACACACATATATACACATTTACCAACATTCATTTTTATATATATAGAAAAGTAATTTTAAAACGCATGTCAAACTTATGGCACTAATACACTATTTGGAAAAGACTAATAGGGAAATATTGGGTAAAAAGAAAAATTGATATTTAGTTTTTCGCACCTATCTAGTAATATTTTGTCTATATTGTTTGATATATATTTCGTTACAGTTAAAAATAAAAAATAAGCATATAATTGATTCCAGAAAAAAAAATATTAGCGCTGAAGATCAAGTCTTATAGTAATACCAGTTATTTTTAAAATTGTATTTACATGTTGTAATTTTTAATGCTTATCAAAAACAATATATGTTATGGTAAAATTATAGTTTTTGTAATTTTTACTTTAAATATGAAATGATATTTACTGATGACCAGTGAAGTACTTAATATTCGGTATATTTAAATGTTTAGTGAAAATTTAAAGAATATAATCAAAGCAAAAGAGATAGGCCACTACGTTCTCTTATCCTTTTATTTATTAAATATTTTAGGTTTTCATTTTTATTTAATTTATTTGCAGTTTTCATATACAGCTTTTTTTAAATACATGTTTATGTTTTGTTCTTGATTTAATCATTTTTGTTAATCCTCTTATTATTATTTTTTTGCTAACTAAAATTTGATATCAGCTAGCATTGCTGTATAGTTTTTCTTTGTTTTAATGTGAAATTGTTATGAGAAACAAGATTAAAACCGCTGCTCATGATCACTTGATGTTTAGTGGATGACATCATATGATGACTTTTCATAAGGGATAGCAGAAAAAGAAAAAGGTATATTCTTAACCGATCAGTTCACTAAAGAAAATATTTAAACTAAAATGTTTAACTTTTCTGCATCCATAGTATTTGACACCACACCTCCTAAACTAAAACACTTCTTAAATACGCAGTTTATACCTAAAATACGCGTTTTTTTTTATTGCCAACTACAGAACCTTAGATTTATTGTATTGATGATCCTTACTTTATGCACGATTACGTACAGGACACACTAGAGCAATTATGTTAATGGCGGGAGCAAAAGTGTTCCCTATTAGCGTGATTAGTAAGGTATACACGAACACACTCTTAGTTGTATTGGGCTGACAAGGCGGGAACTCTTTTCGACAAACCTTTTACAGCCTCTCGACTCTTTAAGTGTTTTTAATGTAATAAATTATATTTAATTTTAGAAACTTTTAGATTTTCTTTTTAGTTTTAGCTATTGTCTTTCTATTTTAGCTACTCTACTGTCCATGTCCATTTATCTGTGTTCTTACACCGGGGATATTAATAACATTGATAAAAAATAAATAAACATTATACATGATTTCCTCCCTGTCAATCTCAGTAAAGGATACAAAGCTGATGATCTAAACAAGAACAAATGCAATATGCAGAAAGCCCGAAGCCATTTCCTTTCCGTGGCAGCCAATTACTGCTTTCATTTCGCGGCCTGAGCGAGCTATCCCCGTTCCAATCAAGAACGTCTTACAACTTTATAGGAAAATCGTTCTTTCAACGCCTTCCACCTCCAAATTACTGTCTTAGAAACTGGAATCGAATACCCATCTCTCTTGAGGTAGGAGATTCTTTTTTTAGTTTTCGATGCCCGTGTTGTCAGACAGGATATTACGTTTCATTGCGAGGCAAGTGAGAAACAAGGTATGTTTTTCCCGGAGAGAATAGCTTCATGTTGCTCTTATGCAGGGGAAAAATTTGGCCCCAGAGAAGAAGTGAGGTTCTTAATTAATTCAAACCGGCTCTGGGAAATGCAAATTTTAACTTCATAGCTTGCGCCGCTTAGATGCAACTTCTGACGTGTGCGTTTTAGCATGAAAAATACAAAGAAATGAAAGCAGTTTTTAACCAAAAATTATTTTTCATAGAAACAATGCAATTTGAATTCGTTTCGTAGTGTAGTTGAGTTCGCTCAATGCAAAAGATAATAAGCTACGAAAAATAATTCTAATAAGTAGGATATTCCCTTATCCGGGATAAAAATGACAAAGTACAATGGATTGGTATGTTTCAAAAATATTTCATAAGTTTATTATATATTCTTTTAACCGATCCGTCAATAAGTTGACTCGACTTTAATAGATATGTCCAAAGGTTTTGATTATTCCGTTATTTACTTTAAGTCATAATATTTTTTTCTGTTATTTAGGAAAAAAAGTTCTATGAATCAATTTTTTTAGCTATTTTAAAAGGAAAAAAAAGAAATCATGCTTCTTGCCGATACACCAACTAGACTCACTAAAGGAAAAGCGAATTAATCCAAAATACTATTATTTAAAAACGAATCCAGATTATACTGTGATGTAACCCATGTTTTAATAATAAAAACTATAATTAAAACTAAAATTGGAAACAAATATAAACTATATAATACTATGATTTCTGATTTATTATAAACATTTCTTTTGCTTACATACGTAACAAAATACCTTAAATTAACTAAATGGCAGTTTAATCAGTAAAATTCTATAAGTTAAAATATTATATACAGTAATTGAATAAAACTATAACGGTTGGTTAGAATTAATCACGAAAATTTTACACTTCAGAGAAATCAAAAGAGAAAAAGGAGGATTAAAAAAATGAAATTAAATTAAATAATATTTGCCTGTTATAAAATTAGCTTTGGATTCAATGAAACATCACTAACTCTGTTCATTCAACTTTAAAAAAAAAAGCATATTATAATGTATTTCGTACGTAATCATTTCTCAGCTGATTGCCTTTATAAGTAGAAAAAAAAGGATAATAATAACTAAATTCATAATAAAATTTTAAAAAGAGGAAGAGAGAGACAGAGCGATAGCAAGATATACATACGGGTAAGTTAGGTTGTTGATCAAATGTTAATAGGGATACTTCAACCTCGAGTAGTTTTCATTCGTAATTAAAAATTGAGACTAAATTTAAAATTTATGTTTGTGAAACATTCAAAATCCCAAATTTAACCATAATTTGGTAATATTGATTTCATGAAAAACGATGTAGGAAGAAAAGACATGATAGATGTACCAAAAGAAAAAAAAACCCGGCACGAATACATGGTAAATGTTTTTTCTCTGAGATCTGTCAGTTCAAAAATATATCCCAGAGTTTAAATTGTGCGGGGATTGTGTGACACTGCTTTTGTTCTGTTTACTACCGACTTGCTCATTTGATAAGAATTAATTTATTGGTCGATCATTTGAAACATAAAGAAGCAGAACTACTTCAAACATTTTACCAAAAAATGTTCGCAATTGTGTATTTTATTGTGTAGTAGTCTGATCATACAACGAAAGTAAAACGATTCTAGTAAAACGTTGCCCAAACTAAAGCCTTATTTAAGTTTATGGTTTATCTAGACAATAACAGCATGTTTAGACAATAACAGCATTCTTTCCAAAAGTTTTTTTTTTCTTTAACCATTGTATAAAGAAAGAAGTTTTAACAACAGAAAGTGCATAAAAACAAGCTTAGATCTTGCTTATTTTCTCTTTTTTTTTTTTTGAAAAATATTCATTGCCAAATAAAACAATACATTGCCTTTAGGAATAGCAATAAGGATGTTTTCAAGATTGACAGAAGTCGTGAATTAGACCTAGTCAAATATTTATAAGCTGCCAAAAATTACTACGAAAACTATCAGATAATTCATTCCAAATGAATTTGTGTTGTTAATGTTTAAAAATTTAAGTAAAATTCGTCTAGAACAAAACGTGGCTTAACGGATTCAAATACCGTCTCCTGGGCCATCCACATTCACACCGAACAAAAAATCTGAAAGAGTTCCTTGAAGAACCAGGCCTTGAGGAAATCATGTATGTGTGTATGGTGAATTTGTTGAGATATTACCCAGTATCTCCGAACGCTCCTCTTAAGAGGTTTTTCCTCAAGGAAAGCCTTCGGATTTTCCAGAGCGTGTATCCCTTTATTTTAATACTGGCGTTGTCAAACACTGTTATCAATGATTGAGGTTTGACAGATGGTTACCTTGATAAAAACCCGCTGATATACATTTTTTGTTGATGTACATATATTTTATTTATACAATGTCCTCTTGCTTTTTGTAAAACTATAAAGATGTATTAAAATTTACTTCTCTTCTAAAAATATTAAATGTTATGTATCATAGCTGTTGAATGAAATAAACAAAGCATTTTACATCTGTTTATTTTCTACTTAAAAAAAAAGCTACAAAACTCTTTTAAGAATTATTTGAAAGGAAACAATAAAAAACAAAGGCCGTCAGGATAGGGTATTATAGCATTACATTTACGGGAAAAATGCAAAATGCCAAAAGAAAACATACGTGACTCTGCCTTTTTCTTTAATTTTTGCCATTTTTTGATAAAAGAGAAAAAGGTTGGAAACTCTCCTACTAACGACAAGGCACTGTAATGACCGTTTAATGATTGTAGGGCATGCCGTTTTAAGACAGTTGCGCCTTGGAAGCGGGGGCTAGAGAAAAAATAAACTGTGTCTCTATTCGGCACAGGAATGGAAAAATTCACCGAAGTGGTAAAATATATTCAGTTGAATTCGTGAACGAATTGTTAGAGTGTCATTTATTTATACAAGATAGTTTCTTTCAGGAAAAATGAAATCAATGTTTCTTGCTTCTGACGATAAATGCTTGCATGTTTTCAATACAAAAAAAAAAAAAAAAAAAAAAAAAAAAAAAAAAAAAAAAAACCTCATCGAACATAAAAATGTTCTTACACCTACGCCACCTTTGTGACAAGCGTATGGCTTATGAAAATCTTTTGTGAAAGAGCGTAAGATGGGATTTGCATAAACCCTAGTTTTATGCATTTGGATCTTTTAAATAATTCCAAATAAGGGAATAAGCTTTGGTAGAAAGGAAAACTAGCTGTCGTGGCCGTCACGAAACTTTCTTCTATATCTATCTTATGAATTCCAGTTACAAAATAAAATACGTACTCGCTCGAATAATTGGAAACAGCTCCATTTTCCCATTTATCGTAATAACCCTGCAAATGCAGAATCAATGAGCGAAATTGGAAATCATTGCAAAAGCCTTGTTTAGATTAATTGCAAACATTTTATTTGTTAGTAAAAAGAAATTGGCAACAGTTAAAAATTTCAAATCATTGAAAGTTTTCAGCTGTTTTGATAATTAAATAGCGTGAAAGCGATTTTTTAATGAATTGATTTTTCGCATTGTTGACTAAGCGCAAAAATCACCCCACCCTCCCCCTGGGGCGATTGGCGCCAAAATTTAATCGATGCTTGCTTCCTTATTGGGTTAGTGTTATTCCAAATTTCATTCAAATCTCAGCAATATTTCTTGAGATACAGTAGGTGCAATGACAAAATAAGCACTTTTGATTGCTCCACCCCCCTTTGAGATATTGACACACAAATTGAATCAGCGATTGTACTCAATAGGGTCTACCTATGGACCAATTTTCGTTTGATTCCGCCTGTTACTTCCTGAGATATAGCAATCACCCCCGCGCAGAACACGTGCGATTTCTCCACCCCCCTTCAAGATACTGACACACAAATTGAGTCAGCACCTGTACTCTATAGGGTCTACCTATGGACCAATTTTCGTTTGATTCCGCTTGTTACTTCCTGAGATATAGCAATCACCCCCGCGCAGAACACGTGCGATTGCTCCACCCCCTTCAAGATATTGACACGCAAATTGAATCAGCACCTGTACTCGGTAGGGTCTACCTATGGACCAATTTTCGTTTGATTCCGCCAGTTACTTCCTGAGATATAGCAATCACCCACGCGCAGAACACGTGCGATTGCTCCACCCCCCTTAGAGGAATTCGCTAAACAAAGTCAGGTGCACCAGTTCACATGGTGGTACATATGGGAAAAAATTTTTGTTCGATTTCATGCAGTAGTTTTTGCTCTAGCGCGGCCACAAAAACTGGTCACACACATACAGACTCACACACAGACACACACACACACACACACAGACAGACATTTTCCAAAAATGGTCGAAATGGACTCAGCGCACCTCAAAACGTGCAAATCCGTCAAAATTCGACATTCGAAAATTTTCACGAAACCAATACTTTCTTCTATATAATAGATATAGAAGAAAGTAAAAAACTGTTGTAGACATTTATTATACGTTCAAACTGACGGAATAAAATTAAAGAGTTTAAGTCATGAAATCGACTAATGATTTAAACACTTAGTTCTCAAAAACTGTAAGTTTTTTTTTCTTCACCAGTATAAAATTTTATATTAAATGCAAAAATAAAAAGTGTTTTTTCTTTTTTTTCACCAGTATAACATTTTATGTTGAATGCAAAAGTTTTTTTTTCCTTTTTCTTTCCTTCTTTTTTTATTACTTCCTTTTGTTTTTCGTTCCTTTTGGTGGTATGTCTATTTTTTTGGAAAAAATGCACACATTATAAGCCCCCCCTTTAAAATCTTTAAATAATTAATATTCAAACACATTTCAGCACATGTAAATTTAAAGGTGTTGTCCTTCAATATTTATTTTCTAAATTTAAACAATATAACAGCTTAGTTTAAAAGGTACGATTAAGATTAAGACAGTAAAAATTAAATATTTACTGATTGTATCCATCCTTCATGATTTTATATTGTATGGTTTGGTTAAATTTTCTCAGTTAACATCCAATTAGGTCTTTAAACAAGAAGTTCTGTCAAGAACTAAACGAGCCTACTTTCCCGTACATCGACATCGGCATTCTAGCATCTGATCATTATTCTCTTGATTATCTAAGACTAAAAATTATGTCAAACATACCTTTTTAGCACTTGAAGCTGATTTCTAAAAGCAAAATATACCCCTCTCATCAGATGAAATAGACACATAAAAAGTAAATAAATGAATAAATAAAGTTTTGTCGCACCTTTTAAAGAATGTAACTGTTACAGTTCTTCCGTAGAAAAATTCCTCAATTGTTTTCAAAAAAAAAATTAAAAGTACAAAGTACATCAAAACACATTTTATCAAAGAAAGAAAAAAAAAGAAAAAAAAAACTCGTCCGTTGATAAAATGTCTCGAATTTCACTTTTAATCCGTTGCCAGTTGTTAAAAGTAAATAAAGAATAAAATGCCATCGTGAATGAAACATTTTTGTTACAAAAAAAATCGTCTGCCAAAAATAATAATAATAATAATAATAAATTCAATAAAACAAATGAATAAATAAACAAAAAATCGTCTGCACAGTCAGTCATTTTTTTTCGGACTGTTTACTCAAAAGTTATTAGGGGTGACAGCTTGCTTGAGCGGTTCAATGTTGAACAAAAAATTGTTCAAATCGGAAATGTAAATACGGGAATGAAGTATCCTTGAAAAGTTCTTTCCAACAAAAAAAAATTTGTTCAAATCGGACTGTTCATTAAAAAGTTAGTATCGCGGGACCGGTTGTTTGAACGGCTCAAATTTGAACCAAAAATTGTTCAAATCAAAAAATCAAATATGGGAATGAGCTGTACTCGCCGAGATCTTTCCAACAAAAAAAAGTTTGTCCAAATCGGACTGTTCATTCAAAAGTTATTAGGGGGGGACAGACAGACCGACCGACCGACCGACCGACCGACCGACCGACCGACCGACACACAAATTCCCCATCTCAATACCCTACTTTCAAATTTTTAATTTTTCGATATTCATTTTACCTTTTTATTTTTTTCACTTGGCGAAATTTTTTTTGACTTGGCGATATTTTTTAACTTGGCGATATTTTTTGGACTTGGCGATATTTTTTAGATGCATTAAGCTACTTTTAATACTTTTTTCGTCTTTCTTTTATTTTTAACGGGAAAGTAGGCTAAAAAAGACATGTTTTAATGCCTAAATCATTGTTTGACACTTTCAAAATTGTAGATCTGATATTGAACTGACTCCTTACAGACAACCCGTTCTAAAAAAGTATTAGAAATACATTCTTTGAACTTGTGTCATCCCAAAGCGTTTACCTTATATAATACAAAGGAAATATATAATGTGGAATTTTCACAAAAATCATTATTTCAGAGCATAGGTTTTTCATCGTTACTTATAAAAAGAAACATTTTGTGTTTTGCATTAAATCAAAGAAAAGGAAGATTTTTGTAAAACGAATTTCATTATTTTTACATCCTAAGGCAGTTAGTCTTCTGAAAACATAATACTTGTATTTTTTTAGAGAAACAACGCGTAAACAGAATGCCTCTTACTTGAAAATGAATACCAAATACGTTCTTCAAGCAAAATACGTATTTGCAGTTTTAGTAAAATGCATGTATCGCGAATGGTAATCTATATTTTAAAAACAATAGCCTCCAGCGATGTTTTTCTCTTCACTAAGTATATTATTTTAAGGAGAGATAAAATATTTTCCGACAATGTTTTGTTTCCAAAGATTATTTACAGAAATAGTCAAAGCATATCTTGTAAGTAGAAGTATAAAAGTTGTAAGTTTTACGCATCTGGTATGCATTACACGTAACATTAGAAAATGGAATCGATTTTAACTGTTGCATTGAGTTTTCTAATTTCATTTGTATCAATAAGGTGTGAACATAACTGGCAATGCATTACTTGAAAATGCATTCAACTATAAACAAATCCGCTTAAAACTAAAATGGTCTTTTTGATGCACTGTAAAAGCCAATAATATTTTTTTCGTTTTAAATGTTCAATAAATAAAAAATAATGATATGATTTTGTACATCGTTCTCATCGTTGCTAAGGTAAAAATCCAGTTTTACCGTAGCTTCAAATTCATAAAAATGTACGAATTTAAGAAGTTTATCTTTTAATGCACACACGTACAAGAATTTATGCATAAATGACATCCCATGTTTTCAATTGTTCAAATAGTATAAAATATAGTTCAAATCATGGATTAAAGTATGTCAGTCGGCTATTTTTGCGTA
>JAXGGA010022173.1:0-15416 GCA_038373865.1 Uloborus plumipes | reverse complement strand
TAGAGCAAGACAAAAGCAGTGCACTCCAAAAAGTACTTACAGCTCATTATCGAAACTGTGATCTGCACAAAAATGAGTATATGTAGCTCAACCAATACTCATACATGAAGTAAAGATAAATTCAAAAGCGAGTACGTATAGTGAAGTTCATACTCGTCTTTGAAATTGCTGTATACTCGAAAACGGGCACATGCAGCTCAGTAAATATTCATATTTGAAATAACGGTACACTCAGAAATGAGTACAAAGATCTCGGGTATTACTCAGTATTGAAAGTAGTACATGCTCGAAATTGAGTACATTTAGATCGGTTTACACTCATTTTTGAAACTCGTTACATAATCACAAATGAGTACGTAACTACTCATGTTAATACTCATTTTTGAAAATATTACTTGCTCATAAATGAACACACAACTTGTTATATACTCATTTTTGAACCCATTACATGCTCAATAACGAGTTTCTATTACTCAAAACTGAGCACATTTGCTTCACTTCCGAGTAGGTGAAAGGTTTCAAACCCGAGTACTAGTGTGTTTCAATTCTGAACACCAAGTCGTCGGAGCCATATTGAAGGGTGCATGCTGTCAAAAATGAGCATTTTTTCGTCAATTTTGAAATTGTTGTTTTAACAGTGTATAAATATATGCATGAAAGAGATAATGGACATTAGTTTATTTCATAAGAAAGTACACAAAAACTTACACAATAAGAAAATACACACTACTTCATCTATCTCAATTCTTTGAGGATAAAATTATTTTGGAAAAAAATCTGTTAATTTTGTTTGCTTACTTTTTGATGTGAATGACATTTGCATACACATGAATTTCAGTTCATCTAAAGAGTTCAAATGCACGTCGGAAACATTTGGTAATCCCGCAATAAAATCCTGAAGAGTGTTAATTAAGGAAGTGGCTTCCTCAGGAGAAATTTCAGGCTTGTTTTGAAGACAGCCAGCATCCTCTTCATCATCGCTTTGATTGCCAGAAATTAGTTCTTCCAAAATTTCTTGGTCACTTGCGCTGCTACACACCTGCACATCATTGTCTAAGTTTAAAAATTCTTCAGCGTTGAATGAAAAAGTTAAATTTGCGGAAAGCACTAACTGCCGTGGATAAACTCTGTGCAAATTCTTCTTCTATCTCGTCAATTTCCTTGAGATCAATACTTATGTTGAGTACTTCTTCAAAAAATGAAGCCTTTTTCCAGCAATTTTGAATTGTTATTGCTGTCATTGTATTCCAACTTGCGGCGACCTAGTCACATGCATCTTTTACATCTACTGCATTGGGATTTGAGATCTTGTTGTCCAGTTGACTGACTAATCCTGTATTTTTTGGCAGCATCAACTTGCTTAAGACCTGCTTCATCAATTTCCGAAATTATTTTCAGCTTGTCTTCAAATGTTTATGAATGTAGAATGTAACGAAATTAAAAGTCAAACAAGTTGGTTTTCCATGGATTTCAGTTGAAAAAGAACGTTTCAGAGTCGGCTTTCCAAGAAGAAAAATTATCGTTGTAGACAGGTTTTGTTAGAACATAATTATCGTTCTACACAGGTTCAAAATGCATTGAGTAGATGGGAAGTTGGCTGGGACCAAACCAAAATATCGTAATATGCAGGTTTATCGTTATGTACAGTATCGTTATACACAGGTTTCACTGTATCAACATAATTGTTGCTACATTCAATTTTGTAAATGGAACTAAGTTTATTAAAATATTAATAATCATAATTTAAATTCAAAAAATAAATACAATTGATTTTTGATTTTGCGTATTACTGGAATTTCATAGTAAAAACATATGCTTAAATAAGATAACACTCCATAACAACAAAATAAGTTTATTCAAACATTTATATGCATTCAATTTTCAAAAAGAATATCAGGGACAGGTGTAGTAAAGTAGCCAAACATCAAGCAAAAGGCTATTTTTCTAAAAATATAAAATGGTTGAATTTGTACAAAACTTTTAGTTTAGATGTTATCAATTAAGAATTAAATTTTAAATCCAAATTTCACTGTATTCAATTCTTCATTTAGTGATAGCCAAGGTCTGATTTAGCATTATTTTTGAAAACAATGTTTTAACTATTTTTAACGATTACATTTTTAAAAACATCTCAAGGGGGACCCTTCTTACCCCATAGTAAGGGGTAAGTGTGTCACTCACCTTTCATATATAAAAAGGCACCAAGCATATATAAAAAAGGGTTGTAGGTTTTACTTGATAAAGTAAGCAATAGTATGAAGTATTTTTTGTAAATGAATCCATTAACGAGATATACTTTAATATAACTCAGTATGACACAAAATTATGAAATGAAATATGAAACAATTACATCTGTGAAATTTATTGAAAGCCTACTGAAGCTCTGAAATTTATTTCACTGAAACTAAACATGTCAGTACATTAAAGTAGTTTTCATAAATTCTTCCTTTTGATCACAAATAGTCAGAGTTCCATCATTAACTGCATGTTAAGCACAGGGTTAATTACATGGGAGCTGACATCATTTGAGCTCCTGCACATGTTAGTTTTATTATACTTTTTACCATTTAAGAAGAAATCCAGAGTGTTAATGCTTAAAAATAAATTGCGGGGACTACAAGGCTTCACTACACTTCTTTTGGCAGAAATTAAGCCTGGTTAAATCAAAAATTGTTCAAGACAATTTTTATATGCAGAAATCAATAAAAGAACAGTAATTTTTTTCCTGAAAATTAAAATATTAAAATAATGACTCTATCTCAGTACTAAAAAAAATGACAAACCTTCCTTATTTTCTTCTCCGCAGGTTTTTAGGGCTGAGGGACATATCCTAAAAGCCAAATGAGAACAAATGCTGAAAATTATATTAACAGACAATTGCAATCACTTGACCATTGGGATGAATTCTCTTCATTCCATTATGTCTTTTCTTGTCTCGTCATGTCTTCTTTCCTCATGTCTCTTCTGTTGTCTCTATCAACAATGAAATATTATGCATATGTAATTTACACCACTAACAATATAATACCTATGCGAATGAACTCGTTCATGGAAAAAATAATATCAAGGGGGCCTTGATTGCGCTAGGTAGAGAGTGCTTTCTACAGTGCAAAGGGGCAAAGGGGGCACAGTACAAGGGTTCGAGTCTCGCCTAGCTCATGGGTGTCCTGACTTCCTTTCTGTGTGTTGCAAAACTCTGTTGTTGCGATGTAATACATATCAATAAACTTTGGTAAGCTTTTTCTATTCTTACTGATGGGTTAGAAGCCACACCCCATGTGGGTTGGGCAAAAACCTCTAAAAAAACCCTCAAAAAAATAAATACTGTCCGCCGTGCTTTAACGAATACTGTCGGTTCCAAGAAATGTTATTCGATTAAGCGGGGTATTTGTTTAAGCGGGGACCTTCAACATTGCGTCTATAACATGGCTCCAGAATGTGTCATTCGTATAAGCGGGGTATTCGTTTATCCGTTACCCGATTAAGCGGGGACGACAGTAAATAAATATCTAAAAAAAATTCAAACTTTCTCATAAAAGTTCCCACGATAAAATAGCTCTTTTCATCACAACAGGTGTCATTCTCAATATTCTCTTCATCGCCCACAAGATTAACTTTGAGG
Organism: Uloborus plumipes; assembly: GCA_038373865.1. Classification (NCBI taxonomy): domain Eukaryota; kingdom Metazoa; phylum Arthropoda; class Arachnida; order Araneae; family Uloboridae; genus Uloborus; species Uloborus plumipes. Next base: position 11,794 of record JAXGGA010022173.1, on the reverse strand, counting down.
TAAACGTGGATTAATTGGTTGAAATGAATGAAAATTTTATCATGGATATGAAAAAATACATTTACTGTACAATTAGGAAATGAAACAAAGTGCATGTAAAAAATATAGAATTGAACACAAGGACATAAGAAAGGGGACGCTTCCCTGGTCCAAACCCATGTTTAAATCAAAAATCAAACTCACAATAAAACTCGCAAATAAAAAACAATTTATGTTTTGAAAGATTTCTTCAACATTTAATCAATTTTAAGCAAGTATGACAGTATGCGTAAAATTAAGTACAAAGTTATGACAGAAGTATTAGAGTTGGTTATTTTCAGCCTAGACACCCCTGTTGAGAAATCTGTTGCTATGCCACTGATTGTACAATGTACCTACATACACCAATTAAGTAGGTGTTCCAGTTAAAATATTTATTAAAGAAATAAAGAACCATTTTTTACATGTGTTCCTTGGTTTATCAGGAACTCAGTTAGTTTGGCCTGGATAATGACAGCTCTACTCTATTTTTAAAAGTTACGAATATAAATCATAATCACTTACTATAAAAATAAAATAAAAAAAAGTTTTTATAAACTTTTTAATTGAGGTCTGGCACTCTGTACTAACAACACAACTGATATTCAACAGCACTTGTACTTGCATTTTTAAGCAATGAAAAGAAAAAAAAATCCATATCAAGAGTCACGCCTGACAAATAGCCATGACACAAAACATGAAATAGTTATCGCGTTATTTTACATTACCCTTCGTAAACCATGTCTGTAGTGAAAAATATTGAAACATCTTTAAGTAATGAGAGCGTATATATGCTTTCCCTCTTCTTATTAAATTTCCTACTTATAAACTTCAGGATTTCGAAGTACAGATACTAGTCGATACGCTAATAAACGAATAAATACAAGGACTTTATCAGGAGATTAATTTGTACAAACTTTTGTTTCGCCACTGTCACGATTATGTCCGAATTTTATGAAGAACGCATGAATAAACTACACAGTTTTATCTAGGCATAGCAGACTCAAATTTGTAAACAAACATTGGAGCGGCGCGGTCGTGAATGCCGTCACAATTTCACCCGAATCCAAATGGATGAGAGTGGATGAATCCAAACGGCTGGGCTCCATTTGGCTCGCTCGTGAATGGCCGCCCTAAAAGAGAAACTCTGGTTGCTACGGTGATCACCTGTTGCCATTCCCCGAAATAGAAACTTTGGTTGCTATGGTAACCAACTGTTGCCATTCCAGAAAAACTAAATTCCATTCCGAAACCGAAACTCAGCAGCAGCAGGACCCTTACAACTCAACACAACTTAGCAGAAGGACCCCCTACAACTCAACTCAACTCGACATGGGGGGAGGGGAGGGGGTTCAGGCGCAATTGCGCATTGCCCCTGCGGAAGGTGAACTGTCATTTTTACACTACTCATCTATATGTCGAAAATCTTTCAGGAGAGGGTATTTGAACTTTTACTTCCCAAAGATAACTTAACTCATTACCCGCTGGTGTTGCGTTGACGCAACGGTCATTATAAAAAATCATAAGAAATTCACTATTTAACTAATTTTTGCACCTATTTCAATTTTACGTTTAAGAATAACCATAGAAGCATGTTAAGTAAAAAAATTGCCTTAAACATGTTTTTTTATATGTAAGAAAAATTGTGGTTCTAACATGGTTTTTTTTTTTTTTTGCTCAAATTTATGATCTATTTTTCCATCAAAAAAGTTAGAAAAGAAAAAAAGTTTGGGTTTACATGTGAAAGACTCTTAGTCAAGGTCACTTTTATAAAAAAAATCCATTCAGAAAATGATTCTGTGAGGGAGGGAAGGAAAACAAAAGCAGGTGTTGCGTGAGCGCATCGTCAGCTAAAAAGGGGTAGTCAGACTGCCGGTCTCAACTACTTTTCCGAAAGTCATTGATTTCATTTCTATTCTGTGCGTTTTGACTGTGCAAGCTTTTTTTTTTTTTTCGTCTCCATCCTTTGAAATACCCAGAACAAGATATCTTAGTTTAAAAAGCATTCGAACAGCTTTTTGAAAAAAAAAAAAAAACTGATGACGATTCGAGGTTCTACTTACGGTAAAATTGAAGCTTGTAAAGATCGTTTCTCGATACGCCAGATTTCAGAAGAAAAACGTTTCTGTTCCTCAGCTTTGTATCATTGAGCAATATAATATGAACATGGGTAATGTTGATTTGTGCGATAATTTAATTTTAAATTATAGAATTACAGTCTGAGAGAAAAATAGTGACCAATATTTTCAAATTATATCGATGTTGCACAAACAAATGCTTGGAAAGTTTCAAGACTGTCTGAAGAAAGAAATGAAAAGTTACCGTTGGATTTTAGACAAGAGGTTGCACAACTTTTTACAGCCCCCCTCCCTTTGATAATATTACACAGAAGAAAAGTACAGCTGCGGGACTTCCAAGTACATTCAGCTTACCAATTCCGGTATCGGGGGGGGGGGGGGCATTTTACAGCAAGGTTTGCAAATAACAAAGGGGCTACGGTGCAAGTATTGCCATTGTGTTGTTTCTGAAACCACTCGGGTACCCAATCCCGAGTAGACAGATCTACCCGATTTAACGCGGAATAAGTACGGCTTCCGTTTTTACGAGCACCATTTAGGTGGAAGCCCGATTTAACTCAGAGCGCTCTGTTTTTTTTTTTGAATCAGACTAAGGGCCGAGCAAACAACTGGTCTTGTACCTCCAATAGCATCGTTTCACCTGGAGGACTTTGTGCCCACGACCCTTATTTTGCGTCGACGAGCCACCATTAGTAACGATGGTGGATCTTTAATCGGCTAGGATCAAACCCGGGACCCTCTGGTTACGAGTCCGACGCCTTACTGATCGGGCTGACCACGGCCCCATTGCCATTTTCAAACTGTTCATCGTTGCAATGCTTGTGATATTGCTCTGCACCCCTATTGCAACGAAGTTTATCATGTTTGACCTTGTATAATCAAATTTTTGTTAAATTTAAAATTTATTAAGATTGATTTTTTAAAAACAAATTTCACTTTTTTCTAAAGTTCTCTGCACGTTTCAAAACCATATCAAAGCTTATGCAAATTTTACTCGTCTAAAACGCATTGAAGCTGCGGAATTGTATCAAATAAAACTGCTTAGTATTCGTACCCCTTTTCCGCAGACGTTGCGTCAACGCAACACCCTATATTTCTAAATGTAAGGGAAATTTTGTTCTTTTTGCAGCATTATTCTATTGTATGGGCTCAAAATAATTACTTTTATGATTTGTATCAAAAACAAATAATGATTTCGAGTTTCGGCGGTTAAGGGTCTGCTTCACTAAAAAGAACTACCGTAGTTAGGCTTAAAATGACTTCCTTCTTTAAACGAGGGGAGTGCTCGTCAACAAGAGATTGACACTTCAACTACCAATCGAGTGGACGAAGTGAGGATCAACGCGAGCTGTAACTTTTGGGGAGGAAGGACCCCTCGGACCCCCTGTCGTGGAAAGCAATCAGAGAAATTTTAGCCGGGGCGAAAGAGAAGCCGCAACTTTTCCGAACTCGCTTGGAAAATTCTCTCTGTTTGAAAAAACTGAGAAAAAAAAGTCAGGTAGCTTACAACGTTCGTGCATTCCTTCCTGTGATATGATATACTTTTATTCGCTCCTAATGCTTGTAAATTTCACATCTAATACTTGTAAATTTTTGGAAGTAATACTTTTTTTCGGACATACCTTCCCAAGTTGTTTTTAAATAAAATATCGATGAATGAAATTTCCGCAATTATCTTCCAAAAATGATGCTCATAGTTTTTTTTCCCCGTTGAAGATAAATTGAGGAATACAATTATTTGCAATCGGCTGATGTTTAAAGAAAACATAAGAGATATAAAAGCTACGTGTAAAACAGTGGTCTAGCCCTGGACATAGGCGTAGCGTGACAAAAGTTTTTTTTAGAAGGGGGAGGGGGCACAAGCCTCGAATTCCAGAGGGCATGCGAAGCCCCATCCCCCCCCCCCCTGTATTTTCACTTAGATTTTGCGTAAGCAAAACATGCGCTCTTTCTTTTCTGATGAATTCGTATAAATAAAACAGAGAATATGTATTGTAACGAGTCCGTAGCACCTTCAACTTTCTTTAAATGAGCATTCCAATCTTGAGAAAGTAACTATAAATTTATTTACAAGTATGTACACTTATTTACAATAGGAGCAGGAAACAATTGCTAAACATCCAGCAATTTGGTTGCAAACAGTACACTGTACTCTCAACAGTAACTCAGCACCACGTATCTAACGTGAACAGTAATTAAGAAATTACAAAAGCAAAAAAAAAAAAAAAAAAAAAAACATTCGCCCAAGCGAATAAAAACGAAATCCAATCTGAGAAAAAAAAAAACTAACTGTGTTCAAGGTAAGCTATTTATACTCGGAAGGAAATTTCTACAACGTTCTAGCAAAATCCGGAGTGTTCCGATTCATTCATAACTTAAATAATCCATTCAAGAAAATTCTAGTGATAAAAAGAAAAACCCACCATAATACAACGAAGCGCGAAAATGTCTTCATACTTATTAAATGTACGGCAAGTGTAAAAACTACTAAACGTTACAGGGCCGGTATACAAGTGATAAAAGTGATATCTTCAGATACTTTTGCAACATGTCGCCAGATAAAACCAAAACTAGTGACAATTGTGCAAAGCAGGAAAAACAACTATTTACAAGATTTGTAACATTGCCCCCTTCCCAAGGACTGCACGTCCCGGGCAGTACAATCCCCAGAAAGGAAGCAAGGGAAAATTTAGAGATGCACACATTACATGATAACCAATCGTAAACAGGATAAACAATAACAATGAGAAAATGAAAGAAACAATAACATTGATAAAGTAATATTGCAAAGAGTTAAAGGCAAAAGTTATTTACAACATTTACAAACAAATTACCATGGTAGATTTAGATTTACTTTACGAACTATGGCCCTAGTATGGGGCTAGCCGATTATAATGGACAACCCTAGGTTTTGAATGTGATGACTTCTGGATCCTCACCACGACGTCGTTCCCCTGATAGCACACTACTGAATGATACGTTCCTTTTTTCTAGTGAACAGCGTATTTTTTCATTGCCAATGCAAATATGTAGCAGTTATAATTACCTAACTATTTTCATCAAATGCGTTTTTATGATGCAAATAATATTCGTTATTTGCGTCTGGAAATTCCGAGAAAAACAAACCAGCGTTTAAAATACTCTCATAAAAACAAGATTGCATCTCCTTCAGAAAAGTGAAGCTTAGGTAAAGATTAGTGCTTTTTATGAGATGTCTCGGCTGTTTTTGTGGCAACTTTTTATTCACTTGCTACTAGAAATAGATTTTATAGTTTCGCAGGAAGAACTTCTAGAAGCGCTTTACAATAGTTGCACTTTAAGAAGAAATAGCTCAGTTCAAAAAAAGATTGTTTCATACAGGAACTGCAAGAGAATTCACGTGGAGAATAATAGCTATAAAGAATAAGCTGATATTACAGACCGAAACGTATATAAACTCTAGTGAAGATTTATTATTTCTTTGAATAAGATTTTTCAAAAATGTTGCATGCATACGTAAGCCCGGGCTGTATACACCATTAAAACATCAGAATATGCTTGCAAGAGTGCAGAAACAAGCAAAGCGAAAAATACGAAGTTTTTGTAATGAAACATTTCTGTACCTCAGAACCAGACTAACGTAAGTCCATTTTCGTCATTTTTCAGTAGAGGGGAAAAACGATGCATTCGACAATCGTTTTTCCCCTCTACCGAAAAATGACGAAAATGGACTTACGTTAGTCTGGTTCTGAGGTACAGATTTTCTATTTGATGATTTAAGGTGATTTTCAGTGAATGAATGCGTAAATAAGCGAATAAATGAATTATTAATGAAAAAAAAAAAAAACGAATAACTAAAGAAACAACTTAAGCATTTAAAATAAAACATGCGTACTATAAGCTGATTAAGGACTTCACTGGACATTCTTAAAACGATAGTTACAAAAATTTTATAATTTTTTAATGACAAGAAATATTTTTGAAAAACCACGAATATTTCAACAAAGGTATTAAATTTTGAAAATGACTTGTTTTGTTCGTCTTTAGAGCAATTCTGTACCTCAGAACCAGACTAACGTAAGTCCATTTTCGTTATTTTTCGGTAGAGGGGAAAAACGATTGTCGAATACATCGTTTTTCCCCTCTACTGAAAAATGACGAAAATGGACTTACGTTAGTCTGGTTCTGAGGTACAGAATTATTTTTTTTTGCAGGAATCAACTATATGTCTAGGAACTTAGTTGAAATATTTGCTAGATAAGTGGCACTGCAAACTGCTAAAATATTTTGCCATTTCACTTTGCTCCGCTTTTCACTTTGCCCCACATTCTCCTAATATTTGTATTCAATGCTTGGCCAAAAAAAAAATAATAATTTTAAGAAACAAATTTGAAAATGCAATCATTTGTTTGACCTAAGGCCCCTATATAGACGAGCTGGCGCATCAAGATTAAGTTTCACCACTTTGGATCCAGCGCGTGTGATGTTTTTTCAGCCGGTTGATGAATGGTTGTCTTTTCTGGCAAGTATCGCGTTTTGGTAATTTTTATCATGAGCAATGATTAGCCGCACGTGCATTTGGCAAAGCTTGGCAATATCCGAAACTTTACTCTGGTAACCCTAGCTCCGCAACAATGAAAAATTGAAAGTGAAAGTTATTGAATGGATCCAAAGTGGTCGAACGCAAGCTTCATGCGTCGGCCTGTATATATAGCGGCTCTAGTTTGACCTAAGGCCCCTATATATACGAGCCGGAGCATCAAGATTAAGTTTCACCACTTTGGATCCAGCGCGTGTTATTGTGTTTGGGTGGTTGTCTTTTCTGGCCAGTAATCGCGTTTTGGTAATTTTTCACTGTGAGCAAATATTAGCGGCACGTGGATTTCGCAAAGCTTAGCAATGTGCCAAAACTTTTTTCTGGTAACCCTACTCCGCAACAATGAAAATTTGAAAGTAAAAGTTAAGGAATTGGATCCAAAGTGGTGAAACTTAATCTTGATGCGTCGGCCTGTCTATATAGCAGCTCTAGTTTGACCTAGAGCCGCAATTTAGACAGGCCGGCGCATCAAGATTAAGTTCCACCACTTTGGATCCAACTTATTTACTTTTACTTTCAATTTTTCATTGTTGCGAGTTAGGGTTACCAGAAAAAAAGGTTTGGCACATTGCTAAGCTTTGCCAAATCCACGTGCCGCTAATATTTGCTCACAGTGAAAAATTACCAAAACGCGATACTTTGCCAGAAAAGACAACCACTCCAGCACTCAAACACGAGCTGGATCCAACGTGGTCAAACTTAATCTTGATGCGTCGGCTCGTCTATATAGGAGCCTTAGTTTGACCGAAAAAAAAAAACGTAATTTTTTTTTTGAGCTTCAATTTATGTCAAAATATTCTTATTCTTTAAATATGTATTGTCAATATCAAGACTGAGACTAAATATTCACATTTAAGTTTTTAATTATTAAAAAGTATTCAGTTTTTTTTTTTTTGTTCTCTTTTTCTCTTGGCAGGTTTTTTTGGAAAGTAGACAAAAACTAAAATTCTTGGAATTGAAAAAGACGAAAAATGATAAAGAAAACATTCTAAAATAACAAAAAGGAGTTTTTAAAATGCGTGTCTTGCTGGTCTCTTTTCGCTTTTGTTTACTTTCCAGCAAAAGTTTCCAAGAAAAAAAAATAATAGTAGAGCAATGAATCCTTTTGAATAACTTAGATGAGAATGTTTAGTTTCATTCTACACTGAATTGTTTTTAACGGGAAAAAACAGGTAATTTTATAGTAATAAACTGTAAAAATTGCTAATTTTACGGTAATTAACTGTCAAATTTCTCATTTTACAGTCCTAAACTGTGTTAAATTGTTAATTTTACAGTAATAAACTGCAGTGACGTATATATGTCAGAATTTTGGAGGTGGTCATATGAGCATATAAGTCCCCCCCCCCCTCAACTTTTTTTTGCTATCAAGTTATGGGAGAGCGAAGATGAAGGTTTGAGCTCTCTTCGGAACTTTTTGAAAAAATTAAGTTAATTTTATGCTGTTTTCAGTGATATTAGAAGCTTGGGGGGCTCTTCTCTGAAACTTTCTGAAACTGAAGTTTTAAATACGTAATTTTAAGCTATATTTGGTGGAAACTTGGAGGAATATCTCCGGAAGTGTTTCAACTGTAGCAGGCCCGTCATTTAGGGGGGCAGGGGGGGGTCAATTGCCCCCCTGGCTTTGAGAAATCAATGTATTTACATATAAGTGGGCGTGGTTTTTGATGTTTTCCGTTCTAATTGCATTGTGTTTGGACCCTTTACCCTGGAAAAACTTGAAATGACGTCCCTGATGGACTGTAGCTTTATTTCGAATCAGGTTTGGTAATGATACACCCAAGTAGCATCAACTCATCGATTTGGCTCGGCCGATCATCGAACTCCTCGTAAACTGATCCCGTAACGCACGATGACATCGTTCCGATCAGTATCCGAGCACGGTTTTCGATGAGCTACTTTTCATCGGAAAGCGATATCCTTCCGATCAACTTTCCCGATGAAAATAAGCCGAGCATCCAAAATTGATCCTAAATTCCCATCGGCACGGGACTGCACTGCTCGTAGATTGCTCCAAATCTCATCGTATTTCGAGCAAAACTCATCGGATTTTGCTGCTCGCGCTCGGATTCTGTTTGACCGATGAGACGTATTGGAGCAATTCTCGATGAGAACTCATCGAATCCGATCATCGGCCGATGAGAATTTCATCGGGTTTCGATGAATGGCTGATCAGATTATGCAGCTAGGGTAGTAGGGCACGATGAGTCTCCCCAAGCACCGAATTTTTTTTTCCGAAATTGAATTCAATTTCAGGCCGCCTCTTTAAAAAGCGGGTTCGAGGTCTGGCGACCTACCCCCTCAAAGGTTTACGATACTTGGGTTTTGACCCTTTTTTCCCTGAAGGGACTCAGAAGTCCCGCTTATATTAATTGAGTACAGTCGACGCTCGATATAACGACCGTTTCCGTCCTTCAGAAAACGGTCTTTATAACGAGTGGTCGTTATAAGAGGTAAAACGTAGAGTATATTGGGATACAGTTGGGGGTTTTCTCACCAGTCGTTATATAAGGATGGTCTTTATAACGTGTGGTCGTTATAACGAGCGTCGACTGTATTATGAATCCTAAATGGCTGGAATCGTGCTAGTGCTTGAAAGTACCACTCTTCGTACTTTGGTGAGAGGTCGTCCAGTTTTCTTGGGGGCCCTAAGACGTAGGGGGCCTTAAACCCCCAAAAATGTCGAAATTTTTATGCTCCCTAAAAATGTTTTTTTGGATGCATTTGCAGCTAACAAAACCAAAAATATATACATACACTCATTGATAAATTAATTTGGGACATAAAGGGTCAAAAACACAATGTCGGGCTCTCTTAAAAGACGTCCAGTGATGAAGATTCCTCCGAATATTTTCGAAATGGAAAACTAAAAGCCACAATTTTAGACTATCTTGGTAGCAAAGTTAGGGAAAGGGTCATGGTTCGGAAACTCTCGACCGAAACTATTTTGGAATACATACAGTCGAACCTCCATATATCGAACTTCCATATATCGAAATTTTCCATAGATCGAACTTCTAGCAAATTCACATGTTCATTACATAGAAAAACTGTTTCTGTATATCGAAAAAATCTCCATATATCGAATTTTTTTGGCAGCGTAATTGGAGATTTTATTCCGCTTTTAGACATTTTACCTCACGAAAGATGAAAGTCAGGAGAAAAGGGAAGGTCAGAAAAGGTCACTGCAAACACCACTGTCAGCTGTAGATAAAGTGTGGACCGCTGGAGTGGACAAACACGTTGTTTGTCCATTCTGGAATTCCCGGATTATCCCCTCCCTAGTCGTTTTCGAATTTTGGATGCAACCTGTCCTGTAGCAAAACCAGTTTCTATCTACCCCTTTTGTTTGGTGGTGATTCCCCTCTCTCCATGATTAGTTTCAGCGAAAATTGTTTTAACTAGTGCTGTGCCAATTCAATTTGATTTTGTTTTCCCTCTCGATTTACAATGTCAAAAAGAAAATGCCTTAGGGTAGCAGATAAAGTGGATTTGTTAAAGGACGTAGATAGTGGTATGAAATTAATATAATATTCATTAAATTTTTCATATTAGTTCATTTTTAATTCTTAACTTTCATCAAATATGATTAGCGTATATATTAGTAATGGAGTTTCATGTGTGAAATTTTGCTTTAATTTCAATGTTTCCGGTGTAATTTTCAAAAAACTGAGGTCCTTTCTATATATCGAAATTTCTATATATCGAATTTTTTTCCGACAATTTGCTACTTCGATATATGGAGGTTCGACTGTACTCGTATCATTTAGGCATCTTTGTAATCTGAAATGTAACACCTCTTCAATGTTGTCTTGTGCCAGCTAGGTTTTCAATTTCAGGTGCGCTGCTTCACTTCCAACTGTACCGTAGTATGCCCCATAAGAACCAAGGGCGTAGCTAGGGGGATGCAGGGGGGTGCAGCTGCACCCCCCTAGATTGGAGCCAATGGGAGGTCACTGTGACCTCCCATTTTATTTATTTGACCTTTATGCTAATTTTTGGGAACTTTAAATAAACTGCGTTATTATATCTAGTATTGATTACTTTTCAGAAAATGATAGTAAGCTTGCCTGTTTTTGAGGAGAAAATTTTTAATTTACCGAATGAAACTCAGAACTTTACTGAATGATTAAAAAATAAATAAGTAAAATACAAGAATGCATACTTATGTATGTCTACCAAAAGAGACTTGAGGCATCACGAAAATAAATAAACCAATTAATTAAAGAAAAAAAAAATTAAAAAAAATAAATAAAATAAAGAAGTTCAGCCCTACAATACTGTCTCATTGTTTTTCATCAGCTAATTTGTATCGGATAAGAACTTTTTGGGAGGTCGCAGTGACCTCCTATTAGGGTGCCACTGCTTGCACCCCCCTAACGTGAGTCCTGGCTACGCCCTTGATAAGAACGTTTTGTAGGGTACACTGCCCAAGTAGCACACTTCGTTTTTTAAAGGTTGTTATTAACGTTGTGACAACGGATTAAAAACTTTTTTGTGCTACCTGAGTGTTTACGTTAAAAGGTAGGCACCAGCACAACAACACACTCACGCAAGGAAAGGACTTTAGAGAGAAAGTACATCCGTGCCCAAACTTGGATTCGAACTTGCAACCTCCCCATCCGCAGTAAGATTTCTCTGACCGCTGGACAATGTTCCGGCGGATATCTTCAATGACCTTAGAAAAATAATGAAAGGACGGATTCGACATTTGACACCCTGAGGTCCCCCGCACCTACCGTTTGAACGGTTTATCGGCTTTGGGTTAACGGATTCGACAACAGCTATTATTGTACCAGCAAAAATACCCGGCGTTGCCTGGGCCAGTAAAAATATTGAGAAGCAATTTATAATCGCCTTTTTTTTTTTCCTAAACTAAAAGAACTCAAAACGTACCGCTTTGACGATTTAAAATGTCGCTAAATTTGCGGTAACTGTTTTGGGATACCTTGGATAACTTTGCTCCTCTCCCTACTTTATGAAAATATGCTTAGGTATTATAAAGTCAGTAATTTTTGTCAAAGAAAAATTGTCATTTAATGCTGAGAAAATATTACTGACCATGAAATGACGCTAAAAGTTTTTGTCCTGAGTGATTTCGAAATTAGTAGGGAGCATTTGA
>JAXGGA010022172.1:0-15417 GCA_038373865.1 Uloborus plumipes | reverse complement strand
TTTGAATTTGCGATTGCATTGGTGAGTCGCGATCGTCCGTGTTTCACTTGAATTCCTGCCTAAGCCTAATTAATGATTTTAAACTTCCAAGACATTTTTTCTTACCGTTGCCATTTTGAATTAAAATGTTAATTAAATTATTGAACTATTTAAAATTCCAAGATATTTATTTCTTTCCGTTGCGATTTTGAATTAAAACGTTAATTAAGTTGAACTTTTTAAAATGAAAGAGTGTTATTTTTTTCATTGTCATTTTGAATACGTGTTATAACAAAGTTCTAACAATTGTTTTTCTTCTAATTATTAATGACATATTTTTTCTCAGGTACCATTTTGAAAATGTGTTTTTAAATAAAATTGCAATTGCTGTTTTTAGAAGGGACTTTTTCTGGTTTCGATCCAAATATTAAAAGAACTTTTTCGTTTAGAATTTTGCAATTAATTTTACCGGAAGAAAGCGGTTTGGAAATAATTGTTTTTGGAAAGGAATTTTATTTGTAATTTAGGGAGAGTGCTAAGTATGCGCTACTTGACATCGTCTTTATTTTTGAGGAAGCATGTGCAAATAATTCGATTGATTCTTTGATGCAGGAAAGCTTTTTAGCGAGCCGCTTTAGCGGGGAGTAGTTTATTAAACTTTTCCTTGGTACTTTAAAGGCGAGCCGCCTTGGCGGCGAGTAGTGAATTGAAACTTTCCTCCCTACTGTAAAGGCGAGCCGCCTTGACGGCGAGTAAACTGTTTAAACTTTCCTCATTTCTTTAAAGGCGAGCCGCCTTGGTGGCGAGTAGTTTTCTCAAACTGCCTTCACTACATTACAGCCCGTGCAACGCCGGGCTACGCAGCTAGTAAAACTTTAATAGTTTGATCAGGAAAGAGGTTTTCGAACTCAAAGTTCAAACGCTTGTAACTTTTTTTCTAGTGGAGATAAAAGCTTGGTTCTTCGACTGTAAGTCGAATCCATTCTGGGGTTAAAAATATCGCTCTATCCAATGGCGTAAAAATCAAAACTGTGGAATAATTAGTTTATTTTTTGTTGATGGTTTTAATGAACCAAGTATTGCAAGAAATCGGGTGAAGCCTTGCAAAAGGCAAGTTTAAAAATTGAATAACTCGTGCTGTGTTTAAGTTAGAGAATCGGAACGAACTGCAAAGGACGGACAAAATTTTTCTGCTTCCAACGATATATAACATTAATATGTGCAAGTAATTTTTAACCCCAGTATTCGGCGATTTATGAGAAAATTGCCTTGAATTCGAATAAAAAACGAATCGCTTATCGAATCTTTTCAAACTATAGCCTAAAGTCTTTCTGGATAAATGGACTATTCAACACAAAAAGAATTTTTCAAATCGAACCAGTAGTTCCTGAGATTAGCGCGTTCAAACAAACAAACAAACAAACTCTACAGCTTTATATATTAGTAAAGAAGATAACAAGAAGTTCTGTCAAGAACTAAACGAGCCTACTTTCCCGTACATCGACATCGGCATTCTAGCATCTGATCATTATTCTCTTGATTATCTAAGACTAAAAATTATGTCAAACATACCTTTAAAAGCAAAATATACCTCTCTCATCAGATGAAATAGACACATAAAAAGTAAATAAATGAATAAATAAAGTTTTGTCGCACCTTTTAAAGAATGTAACTGTTACAGTTCTTCCGTAGAAAAATTCCTCAATTGTTTTCAAAAAAAAATTAAAAGTACAAAGTACATCAAAACACATTTTATCAAAGAAAGAAAAAAAAAGAAAAAAAAGAAAAAAAAAACTCGTCCGTTGATAAAATGTCTCGAATTTCACTTTTAATCCGTTGCCAGTTGTTAAATATAAATTAAGAATAAAATGCCCTAGTGAATGAAACATTTTTGTTACAAAAAAAATCGTCTGCCAAAAAAAATAATAATAATAATAATAAATTCAATAAAACAAATGAATAAATAAACAAAAAATCGTCTGCACAGTCAGTCATTTTTTTCGAACTGTTTACTCAAAAGTTATTAGGGGTGACAGCTTGCTTGAGCGGTTCAATGTTGAATGAAAAATTGTTCAAATCGGAAATGTAAATACGGGAATGAAGTATCCTTGATAAGCTCTTTCGAACAAAAAAAAGTTTGTTCAAATCGGACTGTTCACTCAAAAGTTAGCATCGCGGGACCGGTTGTTTGAACGGTTCAAAGTTGAACTAAAAATTGTTCAAATCGAAAAATCAAATATGGGAATGAGCTGTACTCGCCGAGATCTTTCCAACAAAAAAAAGTTTGTCCAAATCGGAATATTCATTCAAAAGTTATTAGGGGGGGACAGACAGACCGACCGACAGACCGACACACAAATTCCCCATCTCAATACCCTACTTTCAAATTTTTAATTTTTCGATATTCATTTTACCTTTTTATTTTTTTTAACTTGGCGATATTTTTTGGACTTGGCGATATTTTTTTTAACTTGGCGATATTTTTTGGACTTGGCGATATTTTTTGGGCTTGGCGATATTTTTTGGACTTGGCGATATTTTTTGGGCTTGGCGATATTTTTTGGACTTGGCGATATTTTTTGGGCTTGGCGATATTTTTTGGACTTGGCAATATTTTTTGGACTTGGCGATATTTTTTGGACTTGGCGATATTTTTTGGACTTGGCGATATTTTTTTTTAACTTGGCGATATTTTTTGGACTTGGCGATATTTTTTGGACTTGGCGATATTTTTTGGGCTTGGCGATATTTTTTGGGCTTGGCGATATTTTTTGGACTTGGCGATATTTTTTGGACTTGGCGATATTTTTTGGACTTGGCGATATTTTTTAGGCTTGGCGATATTTTTTAGGCTTGGCGATATTTTTTGGACTTGGCGATATTTTTTGGGCTTGGCGATATTTTTTGGACTTGGCGATATTTTTTGGGCTTGGCGATATTTTTGGACTTGGCGATATTTTTTGGACTTGGCGATATTTTTTGGACTTGGCGATATTTTTTGGACTTGGCGATATTTTTTGGACTTGGCGATATTTTTTGGGCTTGGCGATATTTTTTTAACTTGGCGATATTCTTTGGGCTTGGCGATATTTTTTGGACTTGGCGATATTTTTTGGACTTGGCGATATTTTTTGGACTTGGCGATATTTTTTGGACTTGGCGATATTTTTTAGGCTTGGCGATATTTTTTGGGCTCGTTTAAGTTGGACTGTTCACTCAAAAGTTATTAGGTGGAGAAAGGTTGCTTAAACGGTTCAATGTTGAACGAAAAATTGTTCAAATCGAAAATGTAGATACGGGAATGAAGTATCCTTGAAAAGTTCTTTCCAACAAAAAAAAGTTTGTTCAAATCGGACTGTTCATTAAAAAGTTAGTATCGCGGGACCGGTTTTTTGAACGGCTCAAAGTTGAACCAAAAATTGTTCAAATCAAAAAATCAAACATGGGAATGAGCTGTACTCGCCGAGATCTTTCCAACAAAAAAAAGTTTGTCCAAATCGGAATGTTCATTCAAAAGTTATTAGGGGGGGGACAGACAGACCGACAGACCGACAGACCGACCGACCGACAGACCGACACACAAATTCCCCATCTCAATACCCTACTTTCAAATTTTTAATTTTTCGATATTCATTTTACCTCTTTATTTTTTTAACTTGGCGATATTTTTTGGACTTGGCGATATTTTTTTTAACTTGGCGATATTTTTTGGACTTGGCGATATTTTTTCGATGCATTAAGCTACTTTTAATACTTTTTTCGTCTTTCTTTTATTTTTAACGGGAAAGTAGGCTAAAAACGGTATTTGATTAACAGATTAATCTTTTTTTTTAAATTTTCCCAATAAATATCTCAAGTATAAAGGATAAAAAAGGTATTTGATTAACAGATTAATCTTTTTTTTAAAACAAATGAGATTCAGTTTCATATTTCGGAACTCCTTTAGATTTGTAGAGGCTTAGATGTCATGCATTATTTTCCAAACGAACACTATTTTGTTCTTTATACCTATTGCTGTTTTCAGTCAAAGTATGTTGCTATATTTTCTCGCCAAACATCCAATCAATAGTTCGTTTTCATGTCCATACTATTTGCTATGATATACCGCAATGTTGGAAATTATTTTAACGCCTTACGGAATGGTGTACATTTAGCGCCAAATATAATATTCAAATTGATTTCAGATTGCCAAAAAGTAATCAGCTTCATAGAGAATATCTCAACATTTGGCGACAATTTCTCTTTCACAAAAGTGATAATACGTAAGTTTCTTTATTTATGGAAGGGATAGGGGTTCAGAATTATCCAAGGTATCCCAAATTAGCTACCAAATTGGCGACTTTTTGAATAGCGCCAAGAACCTTCAATAATTGAAATTTTCCAAGGCGCGTTGCTACGCAACTATTTTTGTTTTCGAGAGTAGAAAAAATTATTTGTGTATGCTAAATGCTTGATTTAGAATTTTTAAAATCTTTCATGCCTATTTTCAACAACGCTTTATAGATTTTTACATCCAAAACACCACGTGGAGACGAAATATACATCTAGGCAGAACAACGTCTGCCGGGTTCTGCTAGTAGTATATAAAGATGACGGGCTCTGTTTGTTTGTATGTATGTATGTTTGTTACCGATGGTTAGAAGCCCCCATAGTAGGGTGTATCACGAAAAAAATTTTTTGGAAATTCAAAATTTCAAGTTAATAAAAAGTTGTCACTATGTTCACATAGTTGCAAATATTTTTTTTTTTTTTTGAAATTGAAAAATATTTAGATAAGCCGGGATGATCTTGAAGTTTCAAGTTTTGTAGTAAAAACGATGATTTTTTTAAAAAATGTATAAATTATCTGTAAAGCTAAAATAATTATTTAAGTGCAAAAAAGGACTACTTAAGGAGTAATCTACTTATATTAAAAACTAAGTATCTTTCTATCTTTCTTTCTATCTATCTATGTCACGCTTCTTTCTCCTGAACGCTAATGAACTGAAAGTCGAACCAGGTACCGATAGATAGGTAATTTTTCAGGCTTTATTAGTTTCAATTTATATAATTATGCGATTTTAATTAGCGAAGATATCAATTAATAAGTAGTCAAATTTAAGGCGATTAAGCCTAATAAATGATTAAATATGAAATCCATTGTTGCAAAACGTGGTTGCTATGAAACAGTAATAACAATGACTAGGTGACCCGTGCGGAATTCCGCAAAAAAAAAAAAAAACTCTAAACTTAAAATTTAATACGACAATTTTTATTGGCTTCATTTGCACAACATCGCCATCTACTGCCGTCGTTCTGACAACTTTTCAAAGAGATCAAAGACACGTTCACTTTTACAACTACTACAAAAGTGATACCCTATATTAAAATCAAATACCCAAGGCTACTACTAAACTAAATACTAACGTTATCGCAAAACTACCATAGTATTTTGAAGCAATAAAAGTTACAATTAAGGTTTACCGAGCTAAGCCTTGGCTTGAAATGTCGCATTTAAAATTGATTTGAACAACAATGTAACGATTTTGACAGTTGAGCAAAAAAGTTAACTTTTTCAAACTTCAATCGCTTATAAGTCGCTTAAACGTGGATTTTCGAGATTCTCTTTACGCGGCGCTAGCGGAGAAATGTTCTAAAGAACGCATTTTTTTTAATCTTTCGAATGAAATCAAAATGGAGACGATACGACAATTATTTCGCTAGATAGAGTCAATTTTGTGCCCAAAAATTGAAGTTCGAATAAAAAACGAACCGACACTTTTTAGAGGGTGGGTCTAATTTTCGTCAATAGCCCGCGGGATAAGCTTCAAAATCATAAATTTTCTTGCAGTTCGATAAAGAAATGAGCGAGTTTCGACCGGGTATAGGATTCGGCTTAGAGAAATAATATATGGAGATAATAAGAATTTTGAATGAAGGCTTATCTAAATCAAACTCGAAACTCATAAGCGGGCCACTTACGTAGTATTTTTATCGCTAGCTACTTGTAATATTTTGAAACATTCATTTGTTGAAAAGCCATCTATTTATATTAAAAACTGAGTATCTATGTCTGCTTCTTTCCCTTGAGTGAGCAGAACTTGCTGTAACTTTCCTCACCATTTTGAAGGAGCGAAGAATCTCAATAATTCGAATGATTTTTTTGATGCAGGAAAAAAGTGAAAGCGTGAAGCGCCTGTTAGCGAGCCGCCCTGGCGGCGAGAATTTTTTTGAAACATTCTTTACTACTTTAAAGGCGCGAAGTGCCCGTGAAACGCCGGGCCACGCAGCTAGCTGCTTGGGCATTAGTGGGCCACGTACGTAGTATATCTTAAAATCTTATGAAAATTGAATTATATCAAATAATATCACATCAGAATGAGGTAAAAGCTAGGTGGCGGGGGCACATTATGCATCAACATGCCGCAGGAAGCTCATCTAGCTGCCCTGGCAGCTAGTCTATTAATAAAAAATGTATTGGAGCTAAAATTGAACTTTTAGGTTTCCAGAAATAGATATGAAAAACCTCACATTTTCGCTAGTAAGTCATATTTTTAGAATATTTATTTATCCTGCAAAATAATTTTTATTATTGTACTAGCTTAATACCCGGCGTTGCCCGGGTGCTTATTAATACAACATAGCATTCAGGGAAAATAAGTTTGAAAGAGTTCTATTCATATGGGTATAAAATAATTTGCATCAATCAGTCTCTTAGGTACAAACTTTGAAAAAAACTAAAATATTACAGAAAGTTAAACGTTTACAGAAAAATAGTCTTATCAAAAGGTGAAAATTAAAGATAAATGTTGTCTGTGCTTTGCCGCGTCCACTGGCATGAAATATATGCACATGGAAGTGAAAAAATTGCATCAATTTCACCCGCCAAATTTAAAATATTAACTTTTCTCTATTAACTGTTCCCACCTACAAAGTAAAAATTATTATAACTCAGAAATAAATCTGTTTCTCGTTCTGAAGGCTTATCTCCATTACAGACGCAACTGTCGTCGCATTGCAAATTTGAAATTCAAATCCGTGGTTCTTTTTATAAAGTCCACATGAATTATGATTGTTTTTTACTTATTTCAATGCTAAAAGGAAATAGGTGAGCCTTAAATTGAAAATTCATTACTTTAATCGTAATCATTGTTGGAAAATACTAATATTTAAAAATCTTAAATTTCATCAATTTGAATACTAAAAGGCCTATCTCGATTACAATATAAATAGGCTAGATTCCTATGAAAGGGTCATTTTTTGACAAAAAATTTAAATTTGAGCTTTTTAGATTTTTTAAAATTTCAAGACCCTGCCTATGAGAATTCTAGGACATCAAGGAACCTCTGTGTCAAGTTTGATGAAAATCTGACGCAAACTGTGGATTTGTATAGAGAACAAGTATATATATATACATACACTCATTTTTATAGATATAGATTGATAGTACAAACATTGAAGTGCAGCACTTTGAAATAGCAAGATTGGACCATTTTTCCACTCAAATAATTATTTTGCTTTACACATAATTTATAATTTTTACAAAAATCATCGTTTTTACTAAAAAACTTGGAACTTCAAGGTAATCCTGGTTGACCTAAATATTTTTTAATTCCAAAATAATTTTTTTTTTTGATAACTATGTGAGCATAGTGACAACTTTTTATCAACTCGAAATTTTGAATTTCCAAAAAAAAAAAAAAATTCAGCGATACACTCAATAGGTAAATATTCTAAAAATACGAATATGAAGTTTTTGTAACTATTTCTGGTCGCCTAAAAGTTCAATTTCAGTTCCAATGCATTTTTTATTGATAGATTACTCTTTAAGTAGTCCATTTTTGCACTTAAATAATTATTTTTGCTTTACGCATAATTTATACATTTTTTAAAAAAATCCTCGTTTTTACTAAAAAACTTGAAACTTCAAGGTCATCCCGGCTTGTCTAAATATTTTTTAATGTCAAAATAATTTTTTTTGGTAACTATGTGAACATAGTGACAACTTTTTATCAACTTGTAATTTTGAGTTTCCAAAAAAAATTTTTCGTGATACACTCTACCCCACAGCACCTACATACCTGAAACTTGGCACAAAAAAAACGTATCCCCGTGAATTGCATCTCGAAGGCCGAATTCTAAATTTCGAATTAGTTATTTTAAAATTAATTAATTAGTCTCATTTTTGGTTTTCTCCCTCAATTAGTCTCATAATTGAGGGGGAAAACTCCCTCCCCCCCCATCCACCAAACATTATACATCGTTGGAAAGGGTTTTTTCTTCTGAAAAAGAAAAGTTTTTGCACATTTCTCTCCGTTAATTAGAACAGGAGATATCAATTACTCAAATTTGTCAATTTTCAAGGATTAACTCCATACGCAAAACTGAAACACTAAGTCCATTTTCCAAACAAACTGCTCTTTCGTCCCCAAAGTTACATAGTGGTTTGAATTTGCGTACAGCGTTAATGAGTGACTAAATTTGAATAATTGATACCTCCTATTACTTACTTAACTTAACGTGTTTTTGATTTATTTGGCGAATTGTTTTAAACTTTATCAGGACTTTTATTTGAATTTAAAAGGTTGTGGAACACATTTGAAATAAAGAAAAAAATAATTTTACTTCAGAGGGTTGGAGCGAATCAGGGACGTCATTTCAAGTTTTTCCAGGGGGGGGGGGCAAAGGGTGCAAACACAATGCAATTTCATCGGAAAATAGCAAAAACTACGCCGCTTTATATGTAAATACATTGACTTCTCAAAGCCAGGGGTGGGATAATTGACCCCCGCCTGCCCCCCCTAAATGACGGGCCTGGAGCGAATTTAAATTTATTCAACTGACTTCCTTCACATTTATTGCACGGACATCGCCGTGCGGGTACTGCTAGTAATAATAATAAATACTATTATTATCAAACGAAAGTACACATTTCTTTATTGAAAACGACAGTTGCAAGTTGTGATTTCCATTTTGTTTGTTAAAATACCCTAAAATTGAAATGCATTTTTCATTTAACCAAGGCTACACTAGATAGCGTTTTATACAGGCTTCTTCATTTGATCAAAATAATTGGGATAAAAACGGACGTCCTTTTCCAGCGACATCTATCGAATTTTATGGTAACTAACATTTCTACAAATCAAATAATAAAAGACAAAATTAAAAGTTAATTTGTTGGCGACCATTTTACAATTTGGCATTCAATTCTATTTTAGTGTATTTTAACGTTATTTAATAGCTCGTTCGATTTGTTGGTTTATTCTGCATTTTAACGGCTTATTTTAATTAGTTAGTGAATTATTTTTCATTTTAATTGATTCTAATTATTAATTAACTATGAAACGACACTGGCACCGCAGAGCGATAAATGGCGATTTTGGAACGATAGTTCCATCAAAACTTTTGATGAGTTTAGATGGTCAAATTAATTTATTTGGCGATTTTTTTACATTTTAATGGAAGTTCTCCGTAAAGCTTTTGAGAATATTTCAATAACCGAGATCTTTGGTAGTATGTACGTTTCAGTTATAGGTAAGTTTTTTAACTTGGCGATGTATTTTCTTACCACCTAAGCGAAGATTAAAATTTTAAGCTTGCATCGTCTTCTTTTCTCTTATTTTGCATTTAATTTAAATTTCAATGATAATAATGGCTCGATATATTTATTAAACTTGTTATGTTACATGCTAATGGAGCTTTTGAAGTTGATTTGGCGAGTTTTTTAATAAGAATTCTCACATTATTTCGCAGCTTTTTTTCAGTTGGCCCATTATTTTACTTTCAAGTATTAAACTTATGTGTGAAATTAGAAACAAAAAAGGGAAGATTTCGGTGATTGGAAGTCTGGTTATCTTTCACTATTGGCGTTAAATCTTTGTGTCCAATTTATGAGCGAGGGAAATATACTTCCTTCGCAAACATAAACTAAAGAGCAACAAAATAAAGTAATTATCGCCAAAAATTTGGCAACCACAGCAGATTCCCAATTATCGAAATATTATCAATGTGTGAAATTTAACATAAAAAGAACATTACCTTTTAATGTTGTGTAAATGAAAACAAAATTTTACAGTTGGTCGTCGTAATATTGTAGTTTTGTTTATTTTTTTCGTACTTGTATTGCGCTTTAGTACCAAACGATTATATATGCTCATTTCGTTTTTACTAAAGAAATTAATATGTTTTGTTGTCAATCGTCTTTCCGTTGAACACCATCGCTTCATTAGTGTACATTTCATTCTGGGGCATCAGAATGAAATGTCTCTACGAATAGATTCGCCATTTATCGCTCTGATGGGTCAACGCTATCAAAATGAACATCTGAGCTTTTGCGTAGCAATTAAGATCGTGTGAGCAACAGTAATGAAACAAAATAGTAAATAGAACAATATTATTTCATTGCTACATTTTTATTTATCGGCTGCGAAGAAAAGCGTATATTTTATTAATGCAGAGATGTCAAAATTGAACGCCATTGCTATATGTTGCTAATTCGAAGAAAGTAAACAATGAATGAATGTCGTATGACTGAATCATGAATTGCGACCAACTTTACCTGAAAAGGGAATTTATTTCCCCTAAAAAGCAGTACTAAGAGGGCCTTCGGCATCAATTCACTCTGTACTCCACTTCAGTTAACTACATCAATATTTTTTAACCCTAAAAGATAGGATAAACGTCACTTTTTACAGCGGAAACAACATGCTAATAAATGTAAACAAACATTTGGGAGGTCGTTGTTCAGCGCTCTCTAGCGGGCAAATCTTTACCATTGATGTTTTGAGTAATGAAGAAGCCTGTATAAAACGCTATCTAGTGTAGCCTTGATTTAACTTAACAATAACACGTTTCTGTATAAAGACTGATATCTGGGCTTACCTGCAAGAAAATGCATGTCCAACTGGAAAGGTAATTTCGGCTCAATCAGAGACCGCGAATATCTGCAGCATGCATTCCCGGAAGACATCAATGATGTCACATCCAGGTTTCGATAACGTTAGGTAACGGATGTAAGGATCCGTTTCCATCGACTTCTGATTGGGGAAGTTTTATGCATGTGGGAAATTTCTTCAGAATCGTTACTTAGAGGTTTATAATAAAGAAAAAATATTTTATCCATTAGATTTGCACGTTTTTTAGGTATTGACTTTTTTTCAGTAAATGTTCAACTTTGAACTATATCTGTTAACTTTGCAGTACTTCAATTTAAAATTTATTTGACTTAAAAAAAAAGAAAATGAATTTTGGCATCTTGAATTCAAAGGATGTTTTTCGCAATCACGACTAGCGATTGGACTGTGTGGAGGCCACGTGGGCCTATAGATAGAGTACTCTCCTCGTAAGCAAGTGGTCGCGGGTTCGAATCCCGGCTTGCCCATGGATGTTATTTCATCCTCTCTGTGCCGCAAATCTGTCCTGTGTTTGTCAGGAGGCAAAGCGCATAGTACGCTGTCCTCATGTATGTTGAAGCTGATGGCTTCTGAGAGAGAAAATTGGACTGTGTTCACATTTAGACATGTTCCCTCATATCTAAAGAATTCCCAAAAGTGGCAACATTTTACTTTCAACTCAAAATTACAACTTTTTCTTATTTTCACTTTTACTCTCAAAGAGAGACAGCTCCATGACCTTTAAACCCTAATGTGGACGGCTGCTACAAATCATCAGGTAACTCTTTTTAGCCTACTTTCCCGTTAAAAACAAAAGAAAGACGAAAAAAGTATTAAAAGTAGCTTAATGCATCTAAAAAATATCGCCAAGTCCAAAAAATAGCGCCAAGTAAAAAAAATATCGCCAAGTGCAAAAAATATCGCCAAGTTAAAAAAATAAAAAGGTAAATTGAATATCGAAAAATTAAAATTTGAAAGTAGGGTATTGAGATGGGGAATTTGTGTGTCGGTCGGTCGGTCGGTCTGTCGGTCTCTCTGTCCCCCCCTAATAACTTTTGAATGAACATTCCGATTTGGACAAACTTTTTTTTGTTGGAAAGATCTCGGCGAGTACAGCTCATTCCCAAATTTGATTTTTGATTTGAACAATTTTTGGTTCAACTTTGAACCGTTCAAAAAACCGGTCCCGCGATGCTAACTTTTGAGTAAACAGTCCGATTTGAACAAACTTTTTTTTATTCGAAAGATCTTTTCAAGGATACTTCATTCCCGTATCTACATTTTCAATTTAAAAAATTTTTCGTTCAACATTGAACCGCAAGCTGTCACCCCTAATAACTTTTGAATGAACAGTCCGATTTAAAATTTTTTTTTTGTTCGAAGCATCTCGGGAAGGATACTTTATTACCGTATTTAAATTTTCAATTTGAACATTTTTGGTTCAACATTGAACCATTCAAGTAACCTTTCCCCACCTAATAACTTTTGAGTGAACAGTCCGAATGGAATAAACTTTTTTTTGTTCGAAAGATCTCGGCGAGTACAGCTCATTCCCATATTTGATTTTTCGATTTGAAGTTTTTGGTTCAACCTTGAACCGTTCAAACAACCTGTCCCGCGATGCTAACTTTTGAGTGAACAATTTGATTTGAACAAACTTTTTTTTGTTCGAAGGATCTCAGCAAGGATACTTCATTACCCTATTTAAATTTTCCATTTGAGCATTTTTTCGTTCAACATTGAACCGTTCAAGCAACCTTTCCCCACCTAATAACTTTTGAGTGAACCGTCTGAATGGAATATACTTTTTTTTGTTTGAAAGATCTCGGAGAGGCTTTCCCATACATTTCCATATTTCGCTTTTTGATTTGAACCATTTTTGTTCAATATTGAACCGTTCAGAAAAAAAATAAACATTAGCGTCTACGGGGAATTTAAGTTGAATGTTGATTCTGAACTTAAAGTCGGATTTCCTTCAAACTAACTTTGTAAGAAAATGGTTTTGATAAATAGTGTTTGTAAAATACTTTTCTGAGTAATCTTCTGTGAGGACTTTGATTCCGACTCCGACTCCGCAAACGTGGCGGAAATGCAGGCTCAGAAAAAAAAATGACTGACTGTGCAGACGATTTTTTGTTTATTTATTCATTTGTTTCATTTTATTTATTATTCTTATTATTTTTTTTGGCAGACGATTTTTTTGTAACAAAAATTTTTCATTCACGAGAACATTTTATTCTTTATTTATATTTAACAACTGGCAACCGATTAAAAGTGAAATTCGAGACTTTTCTTTAAGGGACGAGTTTTTTTTCTTTCTTTGATAAAATACGTTTTGATGTTCTTTGTACTTTTATTTATTTATTATTATTATTATTATATTTTTTTTGAAAACAATGGAGGATTTTTTCTACGGAGGAACTGTAACAGTTGCACTCTTTAAAAGGTGCGACAAAGCTTTATTTATTAGTTAATTACTTTTTACGTGTCTATTTCATCTGATGAGAGGGGTATATTTTGCTTTTCGAAATCAGCTCTATGTGCTAAAAAGGTATGTTTGACATAATTTTCAGTTTCAGATAATCAAGAGAATAATGATCAGATGCGAGAATGCCGATGTCGATGTACGGGAAAGTAGGCTCGTTTAGTTCTTGACAGAACTTCTTGTTACAGTTAGACATGTTCTCTGAAGTCAAGAAACGATGCTATAAGCAATGCTGATCCCCGCAGCCGCACCTGTCATACCACTACCAATTTCAATCTTTTCATTGATTTAACGACATGAAAAATCGTCCAGATGTTTTCTAAAAGGGGTATCAAACGTATAGGAAGATTTGTTCAACGTTTCTCCCTATTAAACCGTAACTTCAACCTTTCATTCAACTGCTTGCCCAGAAAATGAATTTATGTCGAGTTACCAGAGTTCGACTGTATATATATATATATATATATATTTTATTTTGAAACAACAACTGGTAAAATAATTTATCATTTTTTTACAAATCATTCTAACCCTAACATAATAAAAAAAAACTAATCTTTGTATAAGGCACGTGTCTTTGATTGGTCCGCTAATTTAATGGCTTCTTTTCGGTACTTCGGTTAGGTCGCGTTTTTTGCATATTTCTTTTTTTTTTTTTTCCGTCAAGCGGAATACAGCGATAGGTTACTGTATTTGCTTATTTCTTTAAAAGGGAGCTTAAAACAATAGTGAACACATGTCTATTTTTCAGCTTGTCATTTTAGCTTCCTTTTCTTTCATCTGTGAAGTGTTCTTGATAAATTTTCCATTTGCACCTGTAAAATTCAGTGTTTCAATATGAGTATACAGTATACTACGCCATTTTACCAAACTGGTTGTTGCTCCGGTTACTCATATTTCAGAGTAAAGTAGCAAAATATTTTTCTACTTTAACTTTTTTTTTTTTTTTTTTGAGCAAACAGCCTTGTTCCCTAATGGTCTATGTTTTAAAGAAAATAGGTATAGTCTTGACTTTTTAGTGGAGGAGAGTAAGAGGAGATACAATCCAGTAACTTTTAAGTTTATCAAAATGGAGAACGCGTGGGCAAAATTTCTGCACAGATATCAAAAACTAGTGTCATTGTTTCAAGCTTTTCAAATCCCAAGCTAGTCTTGAAATCAGGAAAAATGACTTCTTCAACAGGGTTGTAGACATAGTTTACCAGAAGCAGCTGTTACTTGCAATAGGGTGAGTAGTTTTAAGAGGGCTCTCGGGATCTTCACTGGGGGTTAATAAGCTGACTGGGACCCAGCGCCTCTTAAATACTAAATGCCTGCTGCTTTCTGGTTTTTAGCACAGAGCAAAATTTCGTGCTTGGTTCACAAAGCACTGCCATCTGTTGGAGTTCTTCCAGAAAGAGAAATTAATGATTGGTTCATTTCTGAAATCAAAAATTTAATTCAAATATTTTTTGGATTTATCACCATAACAACGGCATTATCGGATTGCCAGAAGGTGGCGCCTCAAGATTTTATTAATAACATCCTCTTAGTACAATCTGAATTAAATGTGCCGAGGTAACGATCCATATCGCTGAGGCTCAACAATAGTTCTTGACGATTTTCTTAACGAATTTTCCACTGTTTCTTGCTGAGAATTTGTATTATGAACCTTTTTGTCTTGCTTACTTGAATGGTCTTTATACATTGCTTGAACTGTTCCGTCCGCTAAAGTCGAAGGACAAAAATCTTCCACTGATCTTTTATGAGCAGAACTATCTTGTTCTGATTTATCTGGGCGGATATAAAATCTGTTTCTCCTATAAATCCTACCATCTATCCCTTTAATAATATAAGACAGAGAACTATGATTAGTTTCAATGACAGTTCCTTGCTTCCAGGGCTCATTCGGCGTTTTTCGAAACCATACCTTTGCTTGATCACGCAGAAGTGGCAGCTCTTTTCCATGCCTGTTTGCATATTTATTTTGTACTTTCTGCCATTTCTTCAAAAATTCTTGTGCTTCCTTTACTGGGAAGTTTGGTTGCATTTTCTCTGGATGAGATGGTAAAAGAGACCTAAGTCGTCTATCCGTCGACAATTCAG
>JAXGGA010022171.1:0-15421 GCA_038373865.1 Uloborus plumipes | reverse complement strand
GCACAAAATAATCGATACTTTCATGCTAAAAAAATCTTTTTTATTGCAGAAATTTCTGCTCAGTGCTTTCAACAATTAACAATGAATGAAAATGATTCATATGTTGGTTAATCTCCATCACGGGATGCGGGAGCGTCCCGCCCCGCCAAGAAAACCAAATACAAGCCGCCAAGAAATTTCCGTCGCCAATAAAAATGTAAAAGAGCGACTAGGACTGTTTACGCGAGTAACCAAACCGGGGTTTTCACCCCTCTGTATCTCAGCCCCATAAAGATCCTTAGAGTTCATTTTTGGTATACTCAATCTCCAGCGGCCCCTGACGGCACATACTAAAGCAAAACATCCAGGACCCTCAGGGGGAGGGGTGATATCTTACTACTATTATATATGCGAAAGTTTGGATGGATGTATGGATGTTTGTTCCTCTTTCACGCAAAAACTACTGAATGGATTTTGATGAAACTTTTACCATAATGTAGCTTATACACCAGAATAACACATAGGCTATAATTTATAACGATATTCAAAAACGTTCGATCGGTAGCGCCTTTTTCATTCCAATTTAAGGTACATATTTCTCATAAACCAAAAGGCATTGACCAAACTAATTTAGTATTTAGTGTATCATCTCAACTCCCTGTCGAAAGCTAAAATTGCGGGCATCATTTCTTCTTTCCGTATTTAATGTTCAAGGCTTTTCTCAAGTCAAATCATGAAGTTTTTTTTCCAGGTTCATGGGGAATATCCAGGCTTTTACCATGATTTGTATTTAAAACGTTTTGTAGTTTAGGCAGGGATTCAAGCGAAACAGGCAATCGCAAATTACAATCGCGACTGGAAATGAATTACATTAAAACGTTTCTTGATAAAAACATCGTGACGTCAGCGTGACGTTTGCCTATGAATAGCGAGCTAGATAAAACGTCACAGCCTACTTGGCGAATAAGAGGCGATCGCTGAGTGCTTGTGAGCTCTTATTGGCTCCACCCGTAGTGACGTCATGCCAATTTAAGTTGATGATAATGTAATTCACTTCCAATAGCGATTGCAATTCGAAGCGATCGCAGTGCTGTTTCACTTGAATCCCTGCCTTAGTTCTGTACCTCAGAACCAGACTAACGTAAGTCCATTTTCGTCATTTTTCAGTAGAGGGGAAAAACGATGTATTCGACAATCGTTTTTCCCCTCTACCGAAAAATGACGAAAATGGACTTACGTTAGTCTGGTTCTGAGGTACAGAGTTGTGTAAGTAGAATATTTATCCTTAAGCAATGTGTTTCTTAATGTGCATTGCTGAGTGAAAATATTATTTCTTTAAAATAAATTGTATTCCTTTATTAGTAAATTGTTCACTGTATCAATTATTTTCACAAGTTTCGTAAATTTGTCGGCCCTCTTTAATCCGGTAACGGATAAACGAATAAAATATCCTGGAACTGGATATTTCCCATGCCATAGTCGCAATTTACTAAAGATTCCGCTTTATCGAATTCTCCGCTTAATCAAATAATATTTCTTGAAACCGACAGTATTCGTTTGAGCGGGGCCGACAGTATGTATTTTAGAGTATCGGTAATGTAATCGCTTGAAGAGATTGGCAACTAATAAATGGATTGGGTTCATTATTTTCTAATTTAATGGAACTTTAAATACAACTTTACGGTATTTTTAAAAATTTGTTTGTGCTGACTGGGCGGGTACTTACAATTGGTCACTTAGAATCCAATCGAACAGGTATCTTGCCGAATTTGTTGCAAGAATATTATAATAACTATATATGGGTATTTTTTTCAACTAACGCCAGTTTTGGCGCCAAAGACTGTGTAATAATACTTTACTTCTTACACGATATAACTAAAATAAAATGATTGTTGTCTGATATTTGTAGACTGCGCCAAAATCCTTATCATCGAGATAATACTCCCACAGTTGAAGAAAAGTTCAGTTTTTTTTTTTTTTTTTTTTTTTTTTTTTTTTTATTTTGGCCGATTCCGTACGTTGTCATTAAAAAACTTTTAAAACTTACGTCAAAGCGTAAAGTAATCCGCATACGAAATTAATCAAACCCCAAAACTAAAATTACCATTAATTTGTGTTTTTTGCACAAATAATTGTCAAATGCTCCCTACTAATTTCGAAATCACTTCGGACAAAAACTTTTAGCGTCATTTCATGGTCAGCAATATTTTCTCAGCATTAAATGACAATTTTTCTTTGACAAAAATTACTGGCTTAATAATACTTAAGCATATTTTCAAAAAGTAGGGAGGGGAGCAAAATTATCCTAGGTATCCCAAAACAATTACCGCAAATTTAGCGACATTTTAAATCGTCAAAGCGGTACGTTTTGAGTTCTTTTAGTTTAGAAATAAAAAGGCGATTATAAATTTTTTCTCAATATTTTTACTGGCCCAGGCAACGCCGGGTATTTTTGCTAGTTTTAAATATTTGTGAAATCTGAACTTGAAAAACGAACTTGAAAAACGCGATTTTTCACATTCGTTAGTTTAGCATGGTGCCGACGATATTTTCCTGACTTACTTTTGTACAAAAGCACTTCTTAGGTTTCGGGGTCAGTGTTAAGCCTACAATGTTTGTTTTTTCTCACTATTTCCCTTATTGCATCTACTAGGTGACCCGTGCGGAAATCCGCAAAAAAAAAAAAAAAAAAAAACTCTAAACTTAAAATTTAATACGACAATTTTTATTGGCTTCATTTGCACAACATCGCCATCTACTGCCGTCGTTCTGACAACTTTTCAAAGAGATCAAAAACACGTTCACTTTTACAACTACTACAAAAGTGATACCCTATATTAAAATCAAATACCCAAGGCTACTACTAAACTAAATACTAACGTTATCGCAAAACTACCATAGTATTTTGAAACAATAAAAGTTACAATTAAGGTTTACCGAGCTAAGCCTTGGCTTGAAATGTCGCATTTAAAATTGATTTGAACAACAATGTAACGATTTTAACAGTTGAGCAAAAAATTTAACTTTTTCAAACTTCAAACGCTTATAAGTCGCTTAAACGTGGATTTCCGAGATTCTCGTTACGCGGCGCTAGCGGAGAAACGTTCTAAAGAACGCATTTTTTTAAATCTTTTGAATGAAATCAAAATGGAGACGATACGACAATTATTTCGCTAGATAGAGTCAATTTTGTGCCCAAAAATTGAAGTTCGAATAAAAAACGAACCGACACTTTTTAGAGGGTGGGTCTAATTTTCGTCAATAGCCCGCGGGATAAGCTTCAAAATCATAAATTTTCTTGCAATTCGATAAAGAAATGAGCGAGTTTCGACCGGGTATAGGATTCGGCTTAGAGAAATAATATATCTCCCCAAAAACAACAGTGTTGTAAAAAAATCCCCCGCCAAGAAAACCTTAAATACTCAGCCTTAAAAAGTTATGATATCGAGTTTTCCCGCCAAGTTTGTGCCAAACTACAACTAACCTGTATGTATAGTTCTTTTAAATTGTTTTCAGTTTTGCCAGGCGGGAAACTTTGTCTTGTGAGGTGGTTGCTTAATGAGTAAAAACTTCCCGCCTGGCAGGACTGAAAACAATTTAAAAGAACTATACATACAGGTTAGTTGTAGTTTGGCACAAACTTGGCGGGAAAACTCGATATCATAACTTTTTAAGGCTGAGTATTTAAGGTTTTCTTGCGGGGGATTTTTTTACAACACTGTTGTTTTTGGGGAGATATCACATGTTTTTGCATTAATATTATTTCTTTGCCTGTTTTTTTTTTTTTTTTTTTTCTCTTCAAAATTTACTTCGCATGTTTTTTTCCCTTCAACATTTTTGTTGGCGGTCCGACATGTGTGGTTTTCTTGGCGGCATGCATTTGGTGCAAAAGTTCAAGGATCTTCTTCAGTCTAGGATAAATTTGAAATCAATCACAATGTACCACCCGAACCGACGCAAAACAAAGCTAGTTGCTAACAATACTACGATTAAATTAAAAGTTTAAAAAAAAACCCCAACCCTTACTGCCGATCTCATATTAAAATGAAGTAAATTGAAGATCCCTTTTAAAAGCCTTATGCAATAAAATCAATTACAAATATTTTATTTGTTAACAAATAGAAACTGGCAACAGGTGAAATTATAAATCATTGAGTTTTCTTTCCTCGTGGCCCAACAATGAAAACATTAACGCTCAGATGTTGAACAAAGCTAGTAGATAGAAATCGGACCAATTTTCAGCATTAATAACTCCGGGGTGCGATGACCCCGGGGGGTAAATTTTGGGAAAATGTCCTCAATGTCTCATCGAGAATATTCATACCAAAAATCAACACTAAAGACCCCCGGGGAGAAAAGAGACGGAAAATAAAAACGAGGGGGGAGGGGTGGGGGGTCGAAAAACCCCCTATGCCGAGCTTTGGGACAAAATAAATGTGGGTGCAAAAGCAGAGCTCAATCCGAGTTACCGTTCAGTCTGGACCCCTGTCAAACAATTTTTAAAAAGTGCGAAAAATAGCGATTTTATAACATACTAACAAAAATACCCGGCGTTGCCTGGGCCAGTAAAAATATTGAGAAACAATTTATAATCGCCTTTTTATTTCTAAACTAAAAGAACTCAAAACGTACCGCTTTGACGATTTAAAATGTCGCTAAATTTGCGGTAATTGTTTTGGGATACCTAGGATAATTTTGCTCCCCTCCCTACTTTTTGAAAATATGCTTAAGTATTATTAAGTCAGTAATTTTTGTCAAAGAAAAATTGTCATTTAATGCTGAGAAAATATTGCTGACCATGAAATGACGCTAAAAGTTTTTGTCCGAAGTGATTTCGAAATTAGTAGGGAGCATTTGACAATTATTTGTGCAAAAAACACAAATTAATGGCAATTTTAGTTTTGGGGTTTGATTAATTTCGTATGCGGATTACTTTACGCTTTGACGTAAGTTTTAAAAGTTTTTTAATGACAACATACGGAATCGGCCAAAATAAAAAAAAAAAAAAAAAAACTGAACTTTTCTTCAACTGTGGGAGTTAGAGCCGCTATATAGACGCCGCTATATATATATAGGGGCCTTAGTGGGAGTATTATCTCGATGATAAGGATTTTGGCGCAGTCTACAAATATCAGACAACAATCATTTTATTTTAGTTATATCGTGTAAGAAGTAAAGTATTATTACATAGTCTTTGGCGCCAAAACTGGCGTTAGTTGAAAAAAATACCCATATATAGTTATTATAATATTCTTGCAACAAATTCGGCAAGATACCTGTTCGATTGGATTCTAAGTGACCAATTGTAAGTACCCGCCCAGTCAGCACAAACAAATTTTTAAAAATACCGTAAAGTTGTATTTAAAGTTCCATTAAATTAGAAAATAATGAACCCAATCCATTTATTAGTTGCCAATCTCTTCAAGCGATTACATTATCGATACTCTAAAATACATACTGTCGGCCCCGCTCAAACGAATACTGTCGGTTTCAAGAAATATTATTTGATTAAGCGGAGAATTCGATAGAGCGGAATCTTTAGTAAATTGCGACTATGGCATGGGAAATTTCCAGTTCCAGGATATTTTATTCGTTTATCCGTTACCCGATTAAAGAGGGCCGACAAATTTACGAAACTTGTGAAAATAATTGATACAGTGAACAATTTACTAATAAAGGAATACAATTTATTTTAAAGAAATAATATTTTCACTCAGCAATGCACATTAAGAAACACATTGCTTAAGGATAAATATTCTACTTACACAACTAAAGGCAGGGATTCAAGTGAAACAGCACTGCGATCGCTTCGAATTGCAATCGCTATTGGAAGTGAATTACATTATCATCAACTTAAATTGGCATGACGTCACTACGGGTGGAGCCAATAAGAGCTCACAAGCACTCAGCGATCGCCTCTTATTCGCCAAGTAGGCTGTGACGTTTTATCTAGCTCGCTTTTCATAGGCAAACGTCACGCTGACGTCACGATGTTTTTATCAAGAAACGTTTGAATGTAATTCATTTCCAGTCGCGATTGTAATTTGCGATTGCCTGTTTCGCTTGAATCCCTGCCTAAACTACAAAACGTTTTAAATACAAATCATGGTAAAAGCCTGGATATTCCCCATGAACCTGGAAAAAAAACTTCATGATTTGACTTGAGAAAAGCCTTGAACATTAAATACGGAAAGAAGAAAT
This sequence comes from Uloborus plumipes, assembly GCA_038373865.1. NCBI lineage: Eukaryota > Metazoa > Arthropoda > Arachnida > Araneae > Uloboridae > Uloborus > Uloborus plumipes. Next base: position 9,241 of record JAXGGA010022171.1, on the reverse strand, counting down.
GATGCCCGCAATTTTAGCTTTCGACAGGGAGTTGAGATGATACACTAAATACTAAATTAGTTTGGTCAATGCCTTTTGGTTTATGAGAAATATGTACCTTAAATTGGAATGAAAAAGGCGCTACCGATCGAACGTTTTTGAATATCGTTATAAATTATAGCATATGTGTTATTCTGGTGTATAAGCTACATTATGGTAAAAGTTTCATCAAAATCCATTCAGTAGTTTTTGCGTGAAAGAGGAACAAACATCCATACATCCATCCAAACTTTCGCATATATAATAGTAGTAAGATAAATTGGAATGAAAAAGGCGCTACCGATCGAACGTTTTTGAATATCGTTATAAATTATAGCATATGTGTTATTCTGGTGTATAAGCTACATTATGGTAAAAGTTTCATCAAAATCCATTCAGTAGTTTTTGCGTGAAAGAGGAACAAACATCCATACATCCATCCAAACTTTCGCATATATAATAGTAGTAAGATTAAAATGATACTTTCGAACGATAGTTTTACACTTAAAGATATCTATAAAAGTTTAAAAATTGAAAATAACCAAACACGTCAGGTGGGAATAAGTTATATGCAGTGTTTTGGCTCTCCTGAAAAGTGCCAATTTCACATTCGTTAGTTTAGCATGGTGGCGACGATATGTTTCTCCAGTTGATTGTGCTCAGAGTTATGCCTGAAAGTTAAAAAATAGAATGATAATTACAGATAAAACATAACTTTATTTTTTTATATAAGTACAAAAGATATTGATGCATTTGTCATACTGCTTGACAAGCTTCGCAGAGTAATCCACGAAAAACTCAACTATTCGCATGCGGAAGAAATATTTAACAGCTTGTCTGACATCAGCATTGCATTGACCTCTCTCTCTCTCAATTTGTTTGACTGCAACACTCGCCTTCCGCCGAGATTCTTCTTCAAAGCTAGAAATAGATTGAAGTCACTCGATGGGAGATTAGACAATGGCAGATTTAGCATGTCACAAATGCTAAGGGCCTCGACGACTCTGGGGGCCCCGAAAAGAATTCACGCCAGTAGAATTTCATCTTCAACTCATCACTCATATGTAGACATACAACAGATCAAGTTTTCCCCCTAGAGTTTCAGATAACACATTCCGTACCCTCTTATAAAAGACTTTTAATTTGTTATTCATGTGCTGAAATTTAAATTGAAAATAAAAGCAACTTTCTTAGGAAATATTTCTTTTTTTTTTTTTTTTTTGACATTTACTGTCAGGGATCGAATCTAGGGGGAGAAGGGATTTAGGGAACTATCCTCCTTCGAAACTCAGATACTTTCCTTTTTTGACAATAAAAAAGAGCTAAAACTAGATTTATCACCCTGACTTTCCCCATTTTTTCCCTAAGTATACCATTGCCTACTTGAGGCAATGGTATCCTCATCTAATTCCTTTTTCCATTATACTATTAAAAATATTAAGTAGGATATAATTCATTTTTTTCGCTAATAAATTCCTGCCACCAAAGAAAAAAAACAGAGAATCTTGTTGAGACGGGAAAAAGTTGCACTATCAAATCTGCCTTTTTTTTTTTTGCCGATATCCTCTCATAATTTGACAACATGCACATGTAATATGCGCTCACTATTTACGACATAAAAAGGAAATTCAGTGAAAGAATTTAGTTGTTATCAAATTTCTTAACAAACAACTTCAACAAATTTTATCATACATACATAAAATCATTACATGCAGTCACGTCATCTCACAATTTTCCAGAGCGGGAGGGGGGACAATGAGTTTTTTCTCGATTTCATCTTACAGAAAAACATTATGGAAACAAAAAAATGTTCTTAAAATCAGGGGGGAGGGGCAACTGGCTCTGGCAGCAGAATTTTTTTTCAGCAGTTTTTGCCACAGATTTGACACTGTGAAATACTTAAAAACAAGATGCTAAACTAAAAACTGCACGTACATGGTACCTTGCATTACCTCTCGGAAAATATGGTAAAACACTTTGTTCGAAAAAATTCGAGATTTTTTTCTTCAAAAATTTTAGGGTTTTCTCTTAATTAAGAAATAGACTGCAGCCTTTCTCATAAAATGAAACTAATCTTGCTATTTTGACTATCAGTATTCTGTTTGTTACATTTTATACATTTTGTCACCAACCATTTGAAGTTCATTGCAGAACTCAAGTCAGGAACTCTCCAACCTTACTTCTTATTAATCACAAGTAGTGAAAAACAAAGATAATAAGAAACATCCAATGTTCATAAAGCTATAAAAGAGCAAGAACTTTTATCCTTAGAATTTTAACACATTTAAATTCAAAATATGCCGGGAAAGGAAACTTACTACATCAAATGTAAATAAATGTACAGCAGCTTACCTGAATGCATATTTATACCACCATTGTCTTCTTTTAAGGGAGTCCTGAAAGCTAATCTAATCTAAAGCTAGAAGAAACTCAATTGAAAAAAGTAGCCATCGGGAACTGTTCCCTTTTTTTTTTTCATTTTTCCACCATTCTCCTAAAATGTACATATATATTCGGTATTATATAAATTCAGATGTAGAGAAGCTTGAAGAGTTAAACCCTCCTGCACGTGTTGACTTCTATTTAATTGCTGTCAGGTTACATATGAAACAAAAAATAGCTCAGTACTTAAGAAAAATATCTTTTTTGAAAAATGACCACCGACACTTACAATATAGAACAAGAGCGAAATTCTGTAAAATAAAAATGCTAACGAAGTAAGTGGCAAAGCATGAACAAGTTTTACATTCGTTTCATATTTTATTGCGCTTGTCGTTTGAACATTCGATAAAACTAGATCAAACTTATACTTCATATTCTATAGGTTTGAATTTTCACTGAAAATAATTAATATCACAACATGATTAAGAAACAACTTTTGCACTACCTACCTTAAAAACGAGATAAACATTGGCCTCCATTACTTACCGAAGCGATCTTTACCTGCTAGACTGTGGTTGGCCAAATGAAAGCATCTGTTTCACCCGGGCCCGTGCATTATTCAACTAGTTGAATAATGCTCGGTACCGTTTCCTCCGGACCATCTCCATGGCAACGAGGAGGCAGCCGATACAGCTGCTAAGGCAGCAAGTGCTCATTGCGAAGACCTGGTTCCTTATGAACAGGCCCGGACTGGCCATAGACTTGATCGGGAGATTTCCCGGTGAGCCCTCCCGAACGGCGCCCTTCTACTGTTTTCACAATGTGTTTGCTTTTTTTTTAATGTTTTCTGGGCTTTCTATAGCTTATAAAGAAACACTATCTCATGCCCTCCTAAAGGCTGTTGGGTAGGCGCCCTTTCGTAAGCAGGGAAAGCAGTCCACTGCGCTCCGCTATCTACTGTAGCTCATCTTTGCTCCCTAAAGTCACTATCCCTATACTCCCGAGAGCAAAAGCAGACCCTCGTTGTTTCCCAGAATCTCCTGGGCGTTTCCTCAATAAAAAAGGGATGTGAGGGTGAAAGTGACAGCACATATCAATGGTCAAGAATAAGAGTAGAATGGTGAGATGTATTGACGGTACTTACTTCTTCTGCTTGTCTCGAGAGAGGGCTGTTACATGAATCAGTGAGTAATTTGGTTAGATTTTAGCATTAGTGAAGAAGTGATTTTGGAGCTTCAGAAAAATTTATATGGATTTATAATTAGTTGTAATATGATCTATGAGTTTCAATGTGATGATTTGAAAACTATTACAGTATACTCTCGATTATCTTCGAGCGGGTTATCCGCAATTCTAAGGATTTTAACGCCACAATTCGTGGCGTTGCAAATGGAATGCTAAAAAAATTAATTTCTTTTGAGACAATACTAATTGCACAATGACTTACCTACAAATTTTTAAAGTATCAACTCCTTTATCAGCTTACTTGCAATCTAAGAATTTAGATTATGCGCGAGCATGGCGCTACGTGGAAATGGCCACTACTTTCTTAAAAGACAGCAGAGACTCTTCTGAAAAAGTATATTCTTTAGCTCAAAATTTTGTCATTTTTATGCAGAAAGAGATGGACAAATAATTTGAGGATATGAGTGATATCGAAATAGAAACACAGCAGCTTCCAGAAAAAAGAGTGAAAAAGAAAAAGTTGATTCCAGGCGAAAAGAAAGATTATGAAGTAAAACTTGTAAAAGGAAAAAGAGCTATTTTTTCGTACAAAAATATTTTTGAGTGTAATGGACACCGTAATATAAAACTTAGACTATCGTTTTATAGAACACAAAAGCCTTTATCAGTCATTAAATGTGTTTGATCCTCGAACATTTGCTGACACAAAAAATATACAGCATTACGATTTTAAATATATTTCTAATTTAGTTCATAACTTAGACTCAAGCAAACTTAAAGAACCGTTTTCATTTTCTTCACTTTGGCCTCAAATGTCGGAACCTTTGAAATCAAATAAATTAATTGGTACAGATACAGACTCGTCGGTGGAAAGTGAAGAAGAAATAAATTGGCAAAACTGCAGATCTGAGAATCAATTATGCCGGTCATGCGTAAAGTGCACATTTAAACTAGTTCATGATTATAATATGTATTCGATGCAGTACAGAGAACTGCATAAAGTCTATAAATATCTTCTTACAATCCCTTTAACGCAAGTAAGCTGTGAAAGTCTTTTCCAAGCTCAAAATTATAAAGACAAGACTTTGTTCAAGCTTGAGCAACTCAAACCTGGAATCGTTTTTAGCCTACTTTCCCGTTAAAAATATAAGAAAGACGAAAAAAGTATTAAAAGTAGCTTAATGCATCTAAAAAATATCGCCAAGTTAAAAAAAATATCTCCAAGTCCAGAAAATATCGCCAAGTTGAAAAAATAAAGAGGTAAAATGAATATCGAAAAATTAAAAATTTGAAAGTAGGGTATTGAGATGGGGAATTTGTGTGTCGGTCTGTCGGTCGGTCTGTCTGTCCTCCCCTAATAACTTTTGAATGAACATTCCGATTTGGACAAACTTTTTTTTGTTGGAAAGATCTCGGCGAGTACAGCTCATTCCCATATTTGATTTTTTGATTTGAACAATTTTTGGTTCAACTTTGAGCCGTTCAAATAACCGGTCCCGCGATACTAACTTTTTAATGAACAGTCCGATTTGAACAAACTTTTTTTTGTTGGAAAGAACTTTTCAAGGATACTTCATTCCCGTATTTACATTTCCGATTTGAACAATTTTTCGTTCAACATTGAACCACTCAAGCAAGCTGTCACCCCTAATAACTTTTGAGTAAACAGTCCGAAAAAAAATGACTGACTGTGCAGACGATTTTTTGTTTATTTATTCATTTGTTTTATTGAATTTATTATTATTATTATTATTATTATTATTATTTTTGGCAGACTATTTTTTTGTAACAAAAATGCTTCATTCACGAGGGCATTTTATTCTTTATTTATATTTAACAACTGGCAACGGATTAAAAGTGAAATTCGAGACATTTTATCAACGGACGAGTTTTTTTTTTCTTTTTTTTTCTTTCTTTGATAAAATGTGTTTTTATGTACTTTGTACTTTTAATTTTTTTTTGAAAACAATTGAGGAATTTTTCTACGGAAGAACTGTAACAGTTACATTCTTTAAAAGGTGCGACAAAACTTTATTTATTCATTTATTTACTTTTTATGTGTCTATTTCATCTGATGAGAGGGGTATATTTTGCTTTTAGAAATCAGCTTCAAGTGCTAAAAAGGTATGTTTGACATAATTTTTAGTCTTAGATAATCAAGAGAATAATGATCAGATGCTAGAATGCCGATGTCGATGTACGGGAAAGTAGGCTCGTTTAGTTCTTGACAGAACTTCTTGTTTCTCATGCAATGTGAAAAAGACATTTTAATAAATATCGACGAAGAAGAAATAATTGGAAGATTATGTGAGAAAAGTGCCGAACTTAAAAGATTTCTTAAGATTTATATGTAATTTGCTATAAAAATGTTAGTTTATTATTTGGGTATTTTCTATAACTTCGGAATATCAACGTGTCATAGACACTAAACGAGATGTTTGCAAAAGACAATGTACATTGTGTAATATTTAGGCAAAACCAGCAATCTGAGGAAATGATGAGTTTACGTTTATTTTTAAACATTGAATCACGTGTTTCAAAAAATATAAATGAGCAAAAATAGAAGAGACAACAGTAGAGCAATATCTGCATGTACTGTCTAAAATTTTTTCGTGCGACCTCCGCCGCATCTGTGCACGCGCCAAGTCTCTTCGGACTTTCTCGAAATAGGGGAAAAGCAACGAGGAAGTAGTAAGCGAACAAAAGCTGAAGGCATCGGGAAGTGCGCATCCTAAACCTATTTCCCCTTTTTCAGATGGAAGCATCCGTGGCTCCCAGGCGCACAAAACGCAAACAGACAGTACGTTCTCTTGTGTCTCCGTTATCAAAAAACGAAGTCTCAAAAGTACTGTCTGTTTGCGTATTGTGCGCCTGGGAGCCACGGTCGCTTCCATCTGAAAAAGGGGTGATAGGTTTAGGATGCGCATTATCCGATGCCTTCAGCTTTTGTTCCCTTACTACTTCCTCGTTGCTTTTCCCCCCTATTTCGAGAAAGTTGGAAGAGACTTCGCGTGTGCGCAGATGCAGCGGAGGTCGCACGAAAAAATTTTATAAAGTATGTTGAAATTTATAAGAAATGTCGACAAGTTAAAAAACTTGGCGAAATATCATAAGTCATCACCGTCTGCATCTGGTAAGATATCTATCTGAGAAACGCGCCTGCGAAAGGTGTCATCCATTTTTCACCGAAACGATTTTGGCGACTTTTCATATTGTTTCGGCTTAACTTAAGGTCCCATATTTGGATATCGAATACACGAGGCAAATAATTTATCCGTCAAAAAAGATGTGTCAATATAATCTTCGATTGATAAGTATTTGTTTGTTCCATTTTTTTCACAATTCGTTTCTCTCTTTAGTCGATCAACAAATCTGCACCGCAGAACCAGACTAGCATCATCGTTACTTTTCAGGAAAGCCCACACACGATTTTCGGACGCATGCAGAGTATAGGACTCGCGCTCTTTTTTCGCTGCTAAATAATTGTGAAGGAAATTCTTTGAAGAATAACGTTCTCATGGGTCGATGCGGAATAAGATTCTAAGTACCATTGCAAATATAATCTGAAAATCGCCATTTTTTGGACTTATGCTGGTCTAGCTCCGAGGTGCAGAAATATAATCGGGCAATGTCTCACTGTGATCTTTCGATTGCTATACTTACTGTCTGATTTTCTTAGGTAAAACCTTCCGCCTATTTACGCATGCGTCAGGTCTTCTCTGATCTTACGAAAATAGGGGTGATGGGTAAGATAACAATAAGGGGAAGAATAATAAGAAGCATTTTGAGCCGTATCAAACAACGTGGAACGATGCTAATTTCAAATACAGTGAACTCTCACTTGTGCGCCTGCCCTAGGGACCATCAGAAAAAGGCGCATAAGTGAACAAGCCTATTTAAAGGACTAAAACTCAACATAGGTCCTAATGAGAGAGTGAATAAGAATGTTTCTATAGAAAGGGACATATTACTACAGTTTGGCAATTACTGTAACGTAAAGAGAAAACAAAAATTGTTGCATACCTAATTACAAACTGTTCCCTTTAAAACGACGCATAAGATAATTGCCCCTCTCCGAACTCTAGTTCATGCGGAAAAAATGCCTTCGGTGAGTAATAAAGGCGAAAGATTAAAGAGGAAAGTAAGGAAAATAAATAAATTTTCATACATTTTAGGGAAAATTCGGTGCATATTTAAAGTCTTTAAAGTCTCTTAAAGTGTCATCTTTAAAGTCTTTTTCCGGGAGAGAACTGTAAAATGAAAGTAGATTACCTTCTTTTTGGCATTCCTGGAAAGCAGTCTTGAGTGAGTCGTTGGTAGTTAGTTCGATGACTTCAAGTTGGATTTCAGCAGGCACTTTGTCTATATCGCAGTTAAAAGGGTTTTGAAAAATCTGGATATCATCTGATGTACGGTCAAAGTCTTCAAAACGGCCCTTAAATTCTTCTCGTAGGTTAGACATGATATCCAAAACGTATTCCTTGGGAAAGGAAGCAGTACTTAATGCACCTACGTTTTTACACGTTTCAAAATGATCGATCGATCCTAAATGCTTCTCGAAAAGCATGAGTTTTTGTCTGAAAGCTTTGACATGCCAGTATAAGTCACAAATTGAGGAGTTTTCCCCTTGCAGCTTTAAATTCAAAAAATTAATATGTGTGGTGAGATCAACAAGAAAAGCCAATTTGCAGACAAATATACTGTTTGCCCTGGGGACAGGAAATGCCCAATGCTAGGGGACTAACGGGAGAATGTGAAGCAGAGTAAAGAGATTTGTTCTCGGAAAGGGCAACAAAGAGAGATGGGTATTACCGTCGAAAGAAGTAAAAAAAAAAAGCTTTGCATCAAAATTTGAATAGATTTTTATTCATTATTTGACGTATTCACTATGAGATCGTCACTGTTCTGATTAATTTAATTAAAAAAATTTCAAAGAATAGGGGGGGGGGGAATTGAAAAGACAGATTTTTTCCGCCGTAGGTTGGAGAGCCCTGTATTAGAGCATTGCGCCTAAGTCTAGATGGACGAAGAGGTGATATATCATCACTTCTGTGTAAACTGGTTCAAAAGCAACGCTTTTGGTTTCTAATTCTTTACCACCAAAAACCCTGTCTTTCTCAATTTCTAAAATTTTCGGAGATTTAAAGTGCCTGTAATATACAGGGTGTCCACTCCAATCGTGGACCAATAGCTAATTTCTAAACCGTTAGAGATAAGCATATAGTTTATTTGGGAAAAAATCTCCAAATTACGAAAGGAATTTTGGGTCCATTCAATGTTTTTCAAAAAATCAAATTTTGAAAGAGTTAGGAAATTTAAATTTTTATACAGCCCCCCAGTCCTATCAATCATATTTAGTAAAACATTCTTGACACTGTAACGTTTAAAACTAAAAAAAAATCATTCTTCTACCACAAAAATTGACCGAGTTATGACGTTTTGAAAAATCAAGATTTTGAAGGATTTCGCATACGGTCCCTTAAGCGATCGCTCGATGACGTCATGAAATAATGCAAAAGCTTGATTTTTCAAAACGTCATAACTTGGTCAATTTTTGTGGTAGAAGAGCGATTTTTTTTTAGTTTTAAACGTTACAGTGTCAAGAATGTTTTACTAAATATGATTGATAGGCCTGGGGGGCTGTATAAAAATTTAA
>JAXGGA010022170.1:0-15424 GCA_038373865.1 Uloborus plumipes | reverse complement strand
TAATTACAATACTTTTTCAATTTTTTTCAACTTCTTATGTTGTATGGTTTTTATTTATTTATTTATTTACGTATTTTTTCACACTTTTTTCACTTCGGTATTTTTTTTTCTTCGGCTGAGGTTGACATTTTCATGGAATGACCCTAAAGTAGTATGAAAAAATTGGGCCCTTGTCGTTCGTATCTTACGCTTTTTAGCCTACTTTCCCGTTAAAAATAAAAGAAAGACGAAAAAAGTATTAAAAGTAGCTTAATGCATCTAAAAAATATCGCCAAGTCCAAAAAATATCGCCAAGTTAAAAAAATATCGCCAAGTCCAAAAAATATCGCCAAGTTAAAAAAATAAAAAGGTAAAAAGAATATCGAAAAATTAAAAATTTGAAAGTAGGGTATTGAGATGGGGAATTTGTGTGTCGGTCGGTCGGTCTGTCTGTCCCCCCTCCCCCTAATAACTTTTGAATGAACATTCCGATTTGGACAAACTTTTTTTTGTTGGAAAGATCTCGGCGAGTACAGCTCATTCCTATATTTGATTTTTCGATTTGAACAATTTTTGGTTCAACTTTGAACCGTTCAAACAACCTGTCCCGCGATGGTAACTTTTGAGTGAACAGTCCGATTTGAACAAATTTTTTTTTGTTCGAAAGATCGTTTCAAGGATACTTCATTCCCGTATCTACATTTTCGATTTGAACAATTTTTCGTTCAACTTTGAACCGTTCAAACAAGCTGTCACCCCTAATAACTTTTGAATGAACAGTCCGATTTAAACAAACTTTTTTTTGTTTGAAGCATCTCGGCAAGGATACTTTATTACCGTATTTAAATTTTCAATTTGAACACTTTTGGTTCAACATTGAACCGTTTAAGCAACCTTTCTCCACCTAATAACTTTTGAGTGAACCGTCCGAATGGAATAAATTTTTTTTGCTCGAAAGATCTCGGCGAGTACAGCTCATTCCTATATTTGATTTTTTGATTTGAACAATTTTTGGTTTAACTTTGAGCCGTTCAAAGAACCTGGCCCGCGATGCTAACTTTTGAGTGAACAGTCCGATTTGGACAAACTTTTTTTTGTTCGAAAGATCTTTTCAAGGATACTTCATTCCCGTATCTACAATTTCGATTTGAACAATGTTTCGTTCAACATTGAACCGTTCAATCAAGCTGTCTGCCCTAATATCTTTTGAGTGAACAGTCCGATTTAAATAAACTTTTTTTTTGTTCGAAGGATCTCAGCAAGGATACTTCATTACCGTTTTTAAATTTTCAATTTGAACACTTTTTCGTTCAACATTGAACCGTTCAAGCAACCTTTCCCCCCTAATAACTTTTGAGTGAATCGTCCGAATGGAATAAATGTTTTTTGTTTGAAAGATCTCGGAGAGGCTTTCCCATACATTCCCATATTTCGCTTTTTGATTTGAACCATTTTTCGTTCAATATTGAACCGTTCAGAAAAAAAAAATTAACATTAGCGTCTCCGGGAAATTTAAGTTGAATGTTGATCCTGAACTTAAAGTCAGATTTCCTTCAAACTAACTTTGTAAGAGAATGGTTTTGATAAATAATGTTTGTAACGTACTTTTCTGAGTAATCTTCTGTGAGGACTCTGATTCCGACTCCGACTCCGAAAACATGGCGGAAATGCAGGCTCAGAAAAAAAATTACTGACTGTGCAGACGATTTTTTGTTTGTTTATTTATTTGTTTTATTTATTATTATTATTATTATTATTTTTTTTTTTTGGTAGACGATTTTTTTTTGTAACAAAAATTTTCATTTCATTTCATTTCATCCTCCAGGGTCCCCCGTACCTACCAGCTTAGTGGTTTAACCGGGATAGGGCCCTGAAGAGCGCTCTGTTCTTAATTTTGAACCAGACCCTAGGGTCGAGCAAACCATAGGCCCTAGCACCCCCAGAGGTATCGTTTCACTTGGAGGACTTTGTGTAACAAAAATTTTTCATTCATGAGAACATTTTATTCTTTATTTATATTTAACAACTGGCAACAGATTAAAAGTGAAATTCGAGACATTTTATTAACGAACGAGTTTTTTTTTTTCTTTTTTTTTTTTTTTTCTTTCTTTGATAAAATGTGTTTTGATGCTCTTTGTACTTTTATTTATTTATTTATTTATTTTATTATTGTTATTATTATTATTTTTTTTTTGAAAACGATGGAGGATTTTTTCTACGGAGGAACTGTAACAGTTACACTCTTTAAAAGGTGCGACAAAACTTTATTTATTCGTTAATTACTTTTTACGTGTCTATTTCATCTGATGAGAGGGGTATATTTTGCTTTGCGAAATCAGCTCTAAGTGCTAAAAAGGTATGTTTGACATAATTTTAAGTCTCAGATAATCAAGAGAATAATGATCAGATGCGAGAATGCCGATGTCGATGTACGGGAAAGTAGGCTCGTTTAGTTCTTGACAGAAATTCTTGTTAATTCTTGTTTTCTCTTCCGTAAAATTTTACAGTGAAAAAATATTGAACGGAAAAAGGTTACCAAAACGGTTTCCTGAAATTTTACGGTAAAGGTTACTGGCAACATGGATGCCAGTAACCTTTACCGTAAAATTTCAGGAAATTTTTTAACATTGTATGTGTATGCACCTCAGGTGAATTTATAGGTTATTTTAATCCGTGCGTTCATTAATTCGGAAGACCTGGGTTTATTAAGCCGGATTCATAAGGTGCTACTGTATTCGCATACAAGTAGAGACATAGCAAGCGGTTTTTTTTTTTTTTTTTTTTCAAGAGAAAGACTCTTTGACATTTTCTGAGGAGTAAAATGCATTTTAAAAGAGTGAAACATACGTAAATAGTCAAGATCATAATAATACTCAGTAACATAAAAAACTTCTCGCTTTTTACGGATAAAATGGAATCGGGTATAGAACGAAGAGATATGAAAAGTACAACTGAATATCAGCCAAAGCATCGATGAAATTTTCAATCGCAAGGCATTTGCATTCATTACTTTTGAATACAGGGTTTGAAAGGATATGTATTTCGGGAACAGCCCATCCCCTTAAAAACATGATACGGTTCATAAAAACATATAACTGGTGGTTCGTTAACTCGCCTTTTCATTATTTCTCCCTTTGCTGACCAAAATTTCAACATAAAAACCACATTTCCTTGAAAAATTTATGACTACAAAGTATTTTATTACTTGGTCGGATTTCTATCATAAGCGCCGCAAAAAAAAGTTGGCGAACATTTTTTAGAGCAAGTTCAAATGCTAATGGATTACCATACAAAGTGATGACATTCGAAACAGAAAAAAACTCTCACTTCTAAAACTCCGCCAAATTTGGCGGCATTCAGATCATCGCGAAATCCCCACAACACAAAATTTGCATAGAAGCGCGCTAAAAATAAGCTTGAGATGCATTGGTTTTGAATAATATAGTCATTAAGAGAGAGAGACGGATGGTTAGGGGGGATTCACGACACCACTCAAATGGAACGCTTTCAGAAGAATGCACACCGATAAACGAACATTTTAAGCGCTACTGATGCTCAGACAAAAGATTTAGATAGCATTTGTGCAAAAAGATTTGCAAACGATTTTTGAAATTGAAACAAATGATTCAAGTTTTTAAAAAGCGATATCAAAAACGTTTTCACACATTGTGTATTATGAGAGAAGCTTTATCATTAGCAATCAAGTGACCTACATATTCCGAATATCATTCAAAATAGGCCTTACGTCAAACGTTTAGTTGGAATGAGATACTGGTGTTTTTAATATGAGACCTTATCGATTACACAATTGAGATGCCACTCAAACCTGTTGAAAGGTTTGAACTAATCTGATGATGAAGTGTATCTAAAATAGATCATAGGAAATATAGAAATTTTCAAGAAGGAAAAAAGGGGCAACTTGCTGTTCTAGAATTTGTTTCTAACTGCAGAATAATTGTTGAAAACTGTTGATCATTTCAATTCAATTGATTATTTGACATAAATTAATTTTACATGAAATCAGATGATTGTAAAAGGATTTCCTGTTGATAAATATGTATATTTTGCCCATTTGGAAACATAAGTTGTTATAGCTTAGTTTCAAGACGTAAAAAGAATACTCTTCCAACCACTTTATTCATTTATTATTAATTTTTGTTCAAATTCTAAATATTATGAAGGAAGAAGTAATTTTTTTCTCTACAAGTCAATTGGGTACTACGTGCTTTTCCTTATTAGGGTCATAATCATAGAACAAAAATTTAACAAAGATGGCACCTTCTGTTGTACTCAAGGTAGAAAGCGCCTGTTTGAATGAAAGAGGATGGTCAATAAATTGGGGTGCTCTATATTTGGCACTCTTTACACCCTCATAGGGAAATTAGATGATCTCAGTTTAGCTTAATTTCCAAGAACCACCATTGTTATATCGTCGCCACCATGCTAAACTAACGAATGTGAAAATTGGCAATTTTCAGGAGAGCTAAAATACTGTATATAACTTTTTCCCACCTGACGTGTTTGCTTATTTTCAATTTTTAAACTTTTATAGATATCTTGAAGTGTTAAAGTATTGCTCGAAAGTATCATTTTAATTTTAATTATTCGTAAAATTTGAACTTGAAAAACGAACTTGAAAAACGCGATTTTTCACATTCGTTAGTTTAGCATGGTGCCGACGATATATCCACTTGGCTGACATGTGGACCGCTAATCTCGCGAAACGGTCACGTGGTTTTAGTTAGAAACTGATTCATGTTGACAACCTACACTGTAAGAAATGAATGCTATTTTTACAGTATAATACAGCTAATTTTATTGTATAAACTGTAAAAAATTCTAATTTCACAGTAATAAACTGTAAAATTGCTAACTTTACAATACTAAACTGTAAAATTGCTTAGTTTTACATGCTAATTTTACAGTATATTACCGTGCATTTTACAGTTTGAAACTGAAATCTCTGTTGCCAGTATTATACAGCTACATTTTACGGCAATAAACTGTAAAATTGCTAAATTTACAGTAAGAAACTGCAAAATTGCTACCCAAGTAGCATCAACTCATCGGATTTTGCTCGACCGATCAACAAACTCCTCGTAAACTGATCCTGTAACGCACGATGACATCGTTCCGATCAGTATCCGAGCACGGTTTTCGATAAGCTACTTTTCATCGGAAAGCGATATCCTTCCGATCAACTTTCCCGATGAAAATAAGATGAGCTATATTCCATCGGAAAACGATATCCTTCCGATCAAGTTTCCCGATGAAATTCCTCGGCACGGGACTGTTCTGCTCGTAAATTGCTCCAAATCTCATCGTATTCTCATCGGATTTTGCTGCTCGGATTCTGATCGGCCGATGAGACACATTGGATCATCGGCCGATGAGAATTTCATCGGGTTTCGATGAATGGCCGATCATTGGCCGATGAGCTGATGCTGCTAGGGTAGTTTTATAGTTTATTACTGTGCATTTTAGAGTTTTAAATTGAAACCTCGCAGCCAGTATTATACTGTAAAAACAACAGGTCACTTTTTGCAGTGTAAGAGCAACCCTAATACTCATTATGGTCTATATTGGGTCTGAGAGCACAACCTCATCTTGCACCACTTCGATTATGATTGGATAGTTTTATTTATTTTGCCTCGCTATGTTAAACACCTCACGTTGAGAAACACTGACCCGTTAGAAAGTTAATTGTGTGCAGCAGAACACTAACAACAGCAGAGAATAAAAACAACACAACTGTCAAACTCTCCCGCCCGTATTTCATCATTCGAAAAGTAATTTACACATCCTTCAACCACTCATGGCACATTCGATGCAGGCACAAGACCAGAAAAAGAAGGGGAAAAAATCAGAGCTAAACAAAAGCCATTCTTTCTTTATGTCACCAGTTTAGAACAAAAGAACAAGCTAGTTATGTTCCTTGTATCGAACGTTGTACCTCGGGTGAAGTCTCGTGAAACTGTTCCTCGACAATAGCGACGATTTCGCCCACATACGGGCGGACGGGAAAAAAGAAAAAACATTCTCTTTTTTAACTCTTCATTATCTATTGTTCGAAATTTCGAGGGTGCACGGTTCGAGCGATCTGAAAGTGAAAAGGGCTCGGAGGTTCAGGCATTTGTTTATGTAGGACAATTTAACAAGCATGGTTAAGCATCGGTCACGATGAAATGAGTAACCCAAACAACCATGGCTGAATAACCACCAAGGTAGTAAACCCACTCCAGATATCCGCCATTCAAATTCCATGCAACGCTCCATTTCGCTGTTTTTAAGAGCTAGATAAATTTTACATGCTATGTTTCAAAATAAAAGACATTGTGAATGATGGTTGATGGACTTATAGCAAGAAGAATTTACCCTCAAACTTTAATTTTCAAAAGATCTGCACCAATAAGTTTTAATAACTCATTTTGTCTGTTCTCAGAACTGTTATTCAAGGAGACGTAAAAAATAAAACTCATGGGATGGTCCAAAATGCAACATAGAAAAATCCGAATCCCCAGCACATATCCTTGAGTCCTTGTCTCGAGATTATCTTTTTCTTTCTCCATTGCTTTTTTTTTTTTTTTTTGGAGACAGAATGTACAACCTTGTAGATCTCGTCTAGTGTTGGAAGCTCGACATGGAGATTAACAACAACAACGAATAAAAAGATCGTTTATTGTTTTAACTTTGATAGGAACTTTTAACTTAACGTTAAAAAAAAACTTAACGTTAAAAGTTGTGGACCTTTTGAAAATTGAAATTTGAAACTATTTCCTTTTTCTAAGCCCTTAAATTCCAAAGTCTTTCAGATGTCAAATATCATTGATAAAAATACTGATGTCTTTTTTGAAAGAAAGAATATAGAATCATGATAGCCATTTTTAAGGAGTTTTGATTTTTAGACCACGAATGCATCTATAATAAGAGTTTTTCAAATACTTTTCGTTGGTTTTATTTGCTTCGTGATTACCCCATCTTCCGAAATTTCTGAAAATTATCAGTCGTAGCAAATCGTTATATAGCACGTAAAGGGTACCGGTAGGGATTTCAATCACGAGGAAATTTGGCGACTTTTTTTTATCATTGCTTAATTGTTCGGCAATGTAAGTAATATTATTTTCCCGTCTAACTGATGTTACCAGAACGAAACTATTATTTAAGGAGGATACATCAAGTTGTATCCTCCTTGCAATTATCAAACGAAATTGAGTCAATCTCTCAATTATGGAAATATCCTCATTTACGGAGTTGGACGAAGGTAGGAGAGTGCGGTGGTAGAACCTTGTTATTGAAAAGTTTCTTTCTTTCTCTTTTTTTTTTTTCTTTTTTAATAAAAAACTCCGTTTAACATGTATGTAAGATCATCTGTGCGGTAAAAAATCCGAATTTAAGGCTGGATTTTTTTAACAAGCGATTTTTAATCCACACAGTCTGGAGATGTATATATCAGTCGTTGCTAATGTTGCCATACGTGCGTCCCACCCATAGCTATCGATCTATTACAACCACAGATAACTTTTTGCAAAAATTTTTTATGCTTTTTCTCAACAAAAAATATGTGTGTGGTTACTTTTCAATTTCTACAAAAGAAATTTAAAGAAAAATCTAAACCACCGGACACAACTTTTGTCCAAAGTGGCTTTTGAAATCTACCCTTATGTTGGACATAAGCCAAGAAACAAAGTCCAGCCCTCCAAAAAAAAGTAGGAAGTTGGAAACATTATCCCCGGGCAATGGAGCCGCGATTAACCCTCCCTGTCAAACTATCGGGGTCAGTGATATAAATGTCATTTTTATCTCAGCGGATGATGCTAAAAAGGAAAATTATTTAATATTATCTCTGCCTTCCTTTTTTATCTTTTTTTGCTGTTCCTCCCACAGATATGATAGCCATTTTCGCAGTCTTTTGGCTCATTAACGATAATAACGGATTAAGGAATTGATTTAGCAATCTACACTAAATCTTTAACAAACGGCATTTCAGTAAAAGTAACAGTAAAAGGTTGTAATAAATAAGAGATTCATGACTTAGATCTTAGAATTTTAACCAACTCCACACAATGGCTATTAAATCTACTTATATTAAAAACTGAGTATCTTTCTATCTTTCTTTCTTTCTTTCTATGTCATGCTTCTTTCTCCTGAACGCCAATGAACTGAAAGTCGAACCAGATGCCGATAGACTGGTAATATTTTAGCATTCATTTGTTTTAATTTACATATAATTATACGATTTTAATTAAAGAACATATCAATTAATAAGTAGTCAAATTTAAAGCGATTTGTCCTGAATGATTTAACAGGAAATCCATTGTTACAAAACGTAGTTGATATGAAACAATAATATTAATGATAATGAGAATTTTGAATGAAGGCTTAACTAAATCAAACATGAAGTTCAATAGCGGGCCACGTACGTAGTATGCTTTAAAATCTTATAAACATTAAATTATATCAAATTTTTTTACATCAAAATGAGGTAAAAGTTAGGGGTGGGGGGACATTATGCATCAACAAGCCGCAGGAAGCTAATCTAATAGCTGCCCTGGCAGCTAGTAAATAAATAAAACTTGATCTGATTGTTATTTTATGTTGTAGGAGGAAAAAAAAACAAAAAAACAAGTAACTTCAAATGTTGCCTACAAATAGAGAAATTCGTTGGATTCGAAACCATTTTTCGTCTCTACCATTTAACTCTAGGGCACCACAAACTTAAATTCTTGGGAGGAAAGAAATTTTGAAATTGCTAATTGAAACACCTAATTTTACCGAAATACAAAATAAGAGAATAGCATTTTCATACAACAAAAAAAAAAGCAACCTTGCAATGCTTTTCCTAGATCTATCGAATCAGGCAAAATTTGCCGAATGAGGAAATTTTTTTATGAGGATACAGTGACTTCCCATGACCTTCTATCTGAGCACCCTTGTTTAACTCCTAGATAGTTAACATTTTGTCCTCTAATTATAAACTAGCTGATGTGCCCGGCGCCGCGTGGGTTTAAATGCAACATGCCAAATCCAAGAAAATAAGTATATGACTTTCAACTAAGCCCAGTAGAATCATTTCTCAAAGCTATTTTTTTGTGACCATGCGGTAGATTAACTGAGAACTTCAAATCAAACTTAAATGCGTTATTTATTTTATCCGTGTGATTTTGCCGAAAATCACTTTCCATTTTCTAGTGTTGCCAGAATCAATTCCTTTTTTATTTCCCCGTTAGCGATTATAGGCATAGGGTGAGTTCTGGTAAGTGCGTCCACGGGGTAAGTGCGTCCACTGGGAATTCTATTAACACTGTCCTTAAATGGCTTCTGCAACGCATCGACTATGTTAGATAACTGTCTAATGATAATTTCAATAGGTAGAATTCAGGCCTGAATTCAATAGACGAAACGCAATCAGATACAACTTAAATGTCTTCAAAAAAACGCTAAAGTAAAGATTGAAAAGGTTTTGTTTCAGTTTCTCTTGCAGCCATACCAAGCAATTGAAGTCAATAAATGCAAGTTGTTTCCTTTGAGTAATAGCTATTAATAACATACATGGGGTATTTTGATCAAATACTCTAACTAAAATTTGTTTATATGACGGTACGCACTTTCCCTTTCTTTAAAGTAAGGTGGGGTAAGTGCGTACTATTATGATGGGGCAAGTGCGTACCGCTATTATGAGGCATATGCGTACTATTATGTGAAGCAAGTGCGTACCATTATGATGAGGCAAGTGTGTACCATTACGTGGAAAATCCGACTCTGGTAATTCACCTTTAATTTTGCTTATAACTCTTTTATAAGATGATTATAAATCTGACGTCATTTCCATCAAGTATTTATATTTACATTGAATGCGGCATCAGATTTCAATTTTGTTCATTATCTCTGAAATATATTGGCTTTTAGATATCAGTTAGTAAATTTTTCGTTGAAAATAGCGATCATAAGCTATACTTAATTTAAACCAGAATGACAAATAAAGCAATGAAATGAAGTGAAACACTAAATAAGGAACCAACTGATTCAAAAAACGAAGGTGGAGTAATGATTAAATTATATTTAAGAAAATTAAGAACACCTTGTGAAAAACTATTTCAATGTACAAGAAAAAAAAAAGTACAAGTTATCATGATCAATTATTTTCTTTTTTTGCTCTTTATTTTGTGTCTTTTCTTACTGCTGCTGATTCTAATAAGAAAAATATTTTAAAACCGTATTTATTCAAAAAAAAAAAAAAACGAATTGTTCACTCAGGTCATCTAACGATCTACCATACAAATAGAATTAAAGAAAATCACAGGAGTACGCACTTACAATAACGCTATTGGACGCACATGTCTCATCTTACATTTAAGAAGGGGTAAGTGCGAACCCTGGCCTAAACACAGACTGATTGATGTATTAAACCAAAATAAACTATGTAGACCATAAGTGATTATTACTAAATAAAAACAACTTATATTTGCTCACTTTGTCCTGTTAAAAGGACAAAAGAAGAATCACAGACACAACTCTCTCAATCTTCAAATCACAGTTGTTCGCAAGACACGTGGGATATCACTGATTGCGTTTCATCCATGCAAGCAAGTGCTGATCTCTAGTATTAAGAATTATCCCAAGGCAATTACCTAACATATTCAATATGTGCCAGAAGCTGTTTCGTGCTCATATTCACATAATATAAGGTGGACGCACTTACCCCGCTAGGTAGGGAAAGTGCGTACCTTAGAATAGGTGTCATAAACCAGGTCACAAAACCTATGCTTATGGTTTATTTAACATATTATATGCTTGAAAATCTTAGTAAAGGATCTGGAAAGTAAACTAAAAAAAAATTTTAAGTGTACAGGATTTTTCAACAGAGCAGCGTCCTTGAGAACATGAACTTTGAAAAAAGGGTACGCACTTACCAGAACTCACCCTAAATGAATATAAAAATCCTAAGAAAGCAATAAATTTCATACTTACTCCAGAGAAGACTTGGTTCAAAATTTTCATCATGATTACTATTAATATTGTTGTTGCGAGGCAACCAAATTTTGCTACAATGGACTGGAAATTTAATCATTTAATGGGGAAATTACATGAAATTTACTATTTTCCATAATAACTTTTTTAAACTAAGCTTTTTAGAAATAAATTATAGCTTATCCTGCTCCCTGTTACTGTACTGTAGCTATCTACGGTGACAAAATGGTTAAAATCGGTCCAGTAGTTTGGAAGATTACCCCGGACATACATACAGAAAGTAGTCATTTATGTATATAGATAACGGGGTTCCTTGATGTGAAGGCGAGTCTCAAAGGGTTCCGTGGGCTAAAAAGTTTGAGAACAGCAGCCTTAATACGTTGTTTCAGGGCCGCAACCAGACCTTAATTTCCGGGAAGGTTTTATCAAATATATTTCTTGTGAAATCTATGAAGTCAATAAAATTTGATTTAGTGTTCTATATTTTGTTGATTTTAGTTACAATAGATGTTAAAAGAGTATTAGCATGAAAAATGTATCATAAAATGACTCATCTTTTTAAAGGAAAAAAAATCTGGATAGATGAATTTACCCATATACATACCCATTTGAAGGAGTACTTCTAAAATTTCTATCTTACACACACTTATCTGTACCTCAGAACCAGACTAACGTAAGTCCATTTTCGTCATTTTTCGGTAGAGGGGAAAAACGATTGTCGAATACATCGTTTTTCCCCTCTACTGAAAAATGACGAAAATGGACTTACGTTAGTCTGGTTCTGAGGTACAGTTATAAGATGTATTAAATATAGTGTTTGGAACTTACAAATTTGAAGAATTTTGTGAGGTTTTTTTTTTTTTTTAGTAGTATTAAAAATTTGAATGGAAAGGTGCATAGTTAAGACATTTTGTTTGCAATAACTACAATAAAAATGAATACTGCAGAAAAAAACTTAATCTGTGCAATTATTCAATAATGATAATTTTATTTTTCACATGCGGTTTCGAAGTAAACAAGAAAATTGAAATAAAATAGCACTTATAATTTTTTCAGTTAAAAATTAAGAAAAACATTTTTGAATTTGCAAAACACCGCCAACTCGGTTATTTCGAAAATGGACTGCAGTTTCGTGCTTATTATGCACTCATCAGCATGGAATACGAAAGGAACCGAGTTGCACTCAAAAATCCTCTTATAGCTGTATAAGAGGACTTTTGCCTCCAACGCATTTTCCTGCCTTAGCCCTTGCCTAGGGGCGATTACTCACTGCTTTATTTTTATAATAGTTTTGAAAATTTTCGGGGGGGGGGGTGGTTTGAACCCTAAAAACCGACCCCTCAAATACGACCCTGCGTTGTTTTATTTTCTTTTATTTCCAAGCACAATATGCATTCACTTCTTAATGTGTTTCATATTTCTAGCACAAAAGAAAAAAAAACACTCACACACACAATTTCAATGGCAACATGAAGGAAATACTCTGAACTAAAAAAAAAAAAAACTTCACTAGGACATTTCCAAGGCCGTGTCCAATGACCTTGAACTGAAACAAAGAAACGACACGAAAACAAAGGGAGAAAAAATTCCAACTACAATAATGCCTCATCCGACACCGTCGCGGTTATTAATTCCGAACCCCATCTCACACCCGGCAATCGTATTCTCCTTTGGCGAGTTTAGTTGTTTCCTCCATGACTCAGACGATTGCCGTTCCCAGAAATGGGGTGAGGCAAATAGAGAGAAATGATCAATCTGCCAGGTATTCTGCGCGGAATGAATCGCAGTAGGAATGAGTCATTCATATTGTGTATCAGAGTGCATCGTAAAAGAACTTCCCCAATCGCTCCAATTGCAACCCGAACTGCTTTTATTAATGGGTACAAGTACACTGTACAAAGTAGCTCGATCAAATTGAACTAACTGCAAAAAATAAGCTAGTGTTTTTGCAGTATAATACGGGCAGCAGAGGTTCCAGTTCAAAACCAAAACGCACGGTAATAAACTGTAAAACTAGCAATTTTAGTTTTTTCCGTAAAGAAGCAATTTTCGTTTGTTACCGTAAAGAAGCAATTTTAGTTGAAACCACAATTTTAGTTTATTACCACAAACTTAGCTGTATTATACTGTAAAAACAACAGTATAGTAAAACTGGCAGCAGAGGTTCCAGTTTAAAATTGTAAAGTGCACAGTAATAAACTGTAAAACTAGCAATTTTAGTTTGTTACGTAAAGAAGCAATTTTAGTTTGTTACCGTAAAGAAGCAATTTTAGTTGAAACCACAATTTTAGTTTATTACCACAAACTTAGCTGTATTACACTGTAAAAACAACAGTATAGTAAAACTGGCAGCAGAGGTTCCAGTTTAAAATTGTAAAATGCACAGTAATAAACTGTAAAACTAGCAATTTTAGTTTTTCCCGTAAAGAAGCAATTTTAGTTTGTTACCGTAAAGAAGCAATTTTAGTTGAAACCATAATTTTAGTTTATTATCACAAACTTAGCTGTATTACACTGTAAAAACAACAGTATAGTAAAACTGGCAGCAGAGGTTCCAGTTTAAAATTGTAAAATGCACAGTAATAAACTGTAAAATTAGCAATTTTACGTTTATTACTGTAAAGCAGCAATTTTAGTTGTTACCGTAACAATTTTATTGAACCACAATTTTAGTTTATTACCACAAAATTAGCTGTATTATACTGTAAAAACAACAGTATAGTAAAACTGGCAGCAGAGGTTCCAGTTTAAAATTGTAAAATGCACAGTAATAAACTGTAAAACCAGCAATTTTAGTTTGTTACCGTAAAGAAGCAATTTTAGTTGAAACCACAATTTTAGTTTATTACCACAAACTTAGCTGTATTATACTGTAAAAACAACAGTATAGTAAAACTGGCAGCAGAGGTTCCAGTTTAAAATTGTAAAATGCACAGTAATAAACTGTAAAACCAGCAATTTTAGTTTGTTACCGTAAAGAAGCAATTTTAGTTTGTTACCGTAAAGAAGCAATTTTAGTTGAAACCACAATTTTATTTTATTACCACAAACTTAGCTGTATTATACCGTAAAAACAACAGTATAGTAAAACTGGCAGCAGAGGTTCCAGTTTAAAATTGTAAAATGCACAGTAATAAACTGTAAAACTAGCAATTTTACAATTTCTTACTGTGAAGTTAGCCATTTTAGTTTATTACTGTAAAACTAGCAATTTTTAGTTTGTTACTCTAAAATTAACTGCATTATACTGCAAAAACAACATCTATTTTATACAGTGTAGCCATATTAAAAATGACTAGCAAACCGGCATTCAAATCCAATTTGAAAACTAATTGCGTTACATTTTCTTGATTTCAAGAGTCTTGCACCGCCAATCAAATTGCATGAATTTTTACACAGAAATAAATTTCAAACTGAATGGGGGAGTTTCCTTCAGTCAAAAGTACTACTTTTTGTTACTGAAATTGATAGAATGATATAAAAAAATAACATGGGCCCGGAAAATACTTTAATTTTCCCAACAGTTTATTTTTTATTAATTTTTTTAAATACCCTACCTTGAAAACGGGGCGTGGTTTTTGTGACGTCAGTGGTGCACCTAACAGCTCTCTTTCCAATACTAACACCATTTTGCTTGACTTGAGTTGTCCAATCGCAGGAATCGGTGACGTCACGACCTTCGTCATCTCACTACAACCAATTAGATTTCGCGCTTACGTGCACCACTGACGTCATGCGCAGATGTTTTTTTTTTCGGAATAGCATCTGCGCACCGGTTAAAATAATTCATAAAAAATATATAACTGTGTCAAAAAATAAAAAAAGGTCAATTCCTATGTTTTGAAGCATGCTCTTTCAGAAAAAAATACTTTTGAAATTTCGGAAACTCCCCCATTGAGAAAAAACCAAAAAAAAAAAAAAAAATTTTAGTTAAAATACAGTAAACTCCCGATTATCCGCGGAAAAGGGAAGCACGGTAACTGCGGATAAGCGAATATTGCGGATAATCGAGCAATTGGTAAAAAATGATATTTATGTATGCAAAAGCTTAAAAAAGCCAAAAAGGACAACATTGAATGTAAAAAATATCTTGGAAAAGCTAAAAATAACGCAAGTTCATTTTTTTTTTTCATTTTTTTTTTCATTCAGTAAATCATTAGCCTGAAAACAGAAAACTAAAGTTTGAAGGACCTGTGGAAAATCCGACCGCCGATAATCGGTAGGTTACTGTAATTAACAATAATGTAAGCTAAAATATGTGCAGTCGATGTAATCATGCAGTTATTTAAATTACAAGCCCTAATGAGAAAGTGAAAACTTGTACCACTAGTGTACTAATCTGATGACCAAAGTAGAAAAATCCCAACAATTGAGTAGTTGTTAAAATCGCAAATAGGAAGTCTAGGTAATTACTAACACTCAAAAATAATTTAATAACTGCTAATGCAAGAATGGTGGGAAGAACCATTTACACAAC